>OY740819.1:23145423-23226419 GCA_963514005.1 Raja brachyura
ACCGGTTACCTCCCACATCCCAGAGATGTGTGACTTTGTAGATTAATTGCCCCAAATATGCAGATGGTTGACATGAAAGTGGGACAACTTGTCCTGTGTTATCAATCGGATGTGTACAAGTGGTCAATGGTCAGCGTGGACTCTGCGGGCCGAAGGGCCTGTTCCCGTGCTGTATCTCTAAACTAAACTGAACACTGAACCCTTGGGTCAACCACAAGCCCCAATCAATGATCTCCTGGGTGGTGAGGACCACAGGTTCTGACACAACCATCTCGGGGAAGACTGAGATGAACGTCATTTGACCTGTTGTGTTTCCACTCCTAATATAACCGGCTTCACAATGTATCATCCGAGCGGAATGAGGTGTTCCCATTCCTGGGAGCCTCGGGGTAGAACTCTACACCACCGTACTTAGCACCATACCCTAAATCATTGCAATGAACAACAGGCAGTTGTAACTCTGAAACTAATTGTAGTCATATTGATATAATAAATCATTTCAAAGACGACGGGAGTCTATTAAAGGAAGGTTGAATATTTTCTCCATCACCAAAGTGTCTTTTACACCGACTCCAGTTGCAGGTTTAGCTCTGAGCTATGGATCGCTCCATCCATCTGGCATTGCAAAGGTAATGGAGGAAGGAATGCAGGTGCTGGTTTACATCGAAGATAGATACAAATTGCTGGAGTAACTCAGCAGGTCAGGCAGCATTATGTTTCTGTCATTCTGGGGCAATCAGGAACAGACAAACATAGACAATAGGTGCAGGTGTAGGCCATTTGGCCCTTCGAGCCAGCACCGCCAGTCAATGTAATCATGGCTGATCATCCACAATTAGTACCCCTTTCCTGCTTTCTCCCCATATCCTTAGATTCCATTAGCCCTAAGAGCTAAATCTAACTCTCTTGAAAACATCCAGTGAATTGGTCTCCACTGCCTTCTGTGGCAGAGAATACCACAGATTCACAACTCTCTGGGTGAAAACGTTTTTCCTCATCTCAGTCCTAAATGGCCTAACCCTTATTCTTCAAATGTGCGACCCCTGGTTCTGGACTTCCCCCAACATGGGGAACATTTTTTCTGCATCTAGCCTGTCCAATCGCTTAAGAATTTTATGTGTTTCTATAAGATCCCCTTTCATCCTTCTAAATTCCAGTGAATACAAGCCCAGTCGACCCATTCATTCATCATATGTCAGTCCTGCCATCCCGTGAACGTACTGGTGATGCTCCTATCTCATAAAATGAATAAATGTGAAGAGGGCTGTGCAGCTGGAGGGCGTGTGTAATTATACCCTGGTGCTATCCATCTCCTGGGGAGGGAGAGTGGAGAACTCTATCTGTGCAGAACGAGCAACAAAGGTGAGGCTTGGAACCGAGACGCATGTTGACACAATGCTGGCACAAATAAGAGGGACTCCACCTTGGATTTGGCCATGCTGATTACTCCCTGTGTCTGGAGCACAGATAATTATCTGATATTATGTTTTATGTGTGTGTGTGTGACAACCCATTCCACAAAGTGATCGCACAATAGAACGAGAGAGAGAAAGAGAGAGAGCTGCATGCACAGTCCCTGAGATGTGCAGGAAGGAACTGCAGATGCTGGTTTAAAATGAAGATGGAAACGAAAAGCTGACGTAACTCAGCGGACAGGCAGCATCTCTGGAGAGAAGGAATGGGTGACGTTTTGGGTCTGTAGAAGGGTCTCGACCTGAAGCGTCACCCATTCCTTCTCTCCAGGGATGCTGCCTGTCCCACTGAGGTGCTCCAGCGTTTTGTGTCAAGCTCTCTGAGAGGGCTTAACTTTGCGTAAACTCCAAGGGGGGCACGGTTGGAGAGTTTAAAAATATCAGCACCCAGTTATTCATGCATTGTCAGGTTCTCCATCCCATTCCCACACTGACCTTTCAGTCCTTGGTCTCCTCCATTGTCAGAGTGAGGCTAAATGCAAATTGGAGGAACAGCATCTCATATTTCGCTTGGGCAGTTTACAGCCCAGTGGTATGAATATTGATTTCTCTAACGTCAGGCAGCCCTGGCATTCCTCCCCCACCCAAGTCGCACCAGCTTCTCGTTCTCGCCCAACAGCTAACAATTTCCTTTATCATCGTTACTTTTTTGCATATCTTTCATTCATTGTTCTTTATCTCTCCACATCATCGTCTATATCTCCTGTTTCCCTTTTCCCCAACTTCACCCATTCCTTCTCTCCAGAGATACTGCCTGTCCTGCTGAGTTACTCCAGCATTTTGTGTCTATCTGTGGTTTAAACCAGCATCTGCAGTTCCTTCCTATACATTAAGCAAGTTATGTTTAACCTATATAGGTTAAGAAAGAACTGCAGATGCTGGCAAAAGCAAAGGTAGACAAAAATGCTGGAGAAACTCAGCGGGTGAGGCAGCATCTATGGAGCGAAGGAATAGGTGATGTTTCGGGTCGAGACCCTTCTTCAGACAATTTAACCTTTATGTATCACTGGTTGTTCCTCGGATAAAGTATTTTGTTCTACTCCAAGCAACTTCACTAAGTGTGTCTGAATTTTAGAGGAAGGTGCTGAGGAGTGGTGCCAGGAATGCGGAAATACACTTTGTCAGATGCACTTCAGTGGAATAAGTTGAAGGGAGATTTAAACAAGAGCAGGACCAGAGTTAGATACAAAATGCTGGAATAACTCAGTGGGACAGGCAGCATCTCTGGAGAGAAGGAATGGGTGGCGTTTTGGGTGAGACCCTTCTTCAGACTCAGGACCAGAGCCTGGTTTAACATCTATGACTCCGTGACTAGGACTAACATCAAACTCCCTTTCAGACAGAACAGCAGCCCTATAATCCACTTATTCTCACATCTTCATATTTTTCAAGCTTTCTTATGAGCTAGCAGGAGGCCATTTGGCCCATCAGTGTACAGTGAGGAGTTTCCACATTTACTGTGTGGAGCTTGCACGTTGTCCCTGTGACCGCGTGGGTCCCCTCCGGGAGCTCCAGTTTCCTCCCACACGCTAAAGAATGTGTGGGTTTGTAGGTTAATTGGCTTCTGTAAATTGAGCAGCCCAACCTGCCAGCATTTGGTCCATATCCTTCCAAACCTGTCCTATCCATGTACCTGTCGAACTGTTTCTTAAACGTTGGGATAGTCCCAGCCTCAACTACCTCCTCCGGCAGCTCGTTCCATACACCCACCAAACGCTGTGTGGAAAAGTTACCCCTCAGATTCCTATTAAATCGTTTCCTCTTCACCTTAAGCCTATGTCCTCTGGTCCTCGATTCCCCTACTCTGGGCAAGAGACTCTGCGCGTCTACCCGATCTATTCCTCTCATGAATTTATACACCTCTATAAGATCACCGCTCATCCTCCTGCGCTCCATGTTGGAATATGGAGCGAAACACACGCAGCTGGAAAGATTCAGCAGGTCGGGCAGCATCTATGGAGCGAAGGAGAAAGGCGACGGGTTGGGTTGGGTTAGTTTTGTGTTGGGTTGTGGAGAATGGTTCTGCCCAAAGATCCTAGAGCTCTATAGTCTTTGGTTCTGGCCGCGGAGGAGTCTGGGAGTTGTAGTTTAGGGCACTACAACTCCCAGCAGCCCCCCACACCGCGCAGGAAGTGGAGCATCGCTTCCGGCAACTGCGACGCTTGTAGACTACAATTCCCAGCAGCCTCCTCTCCCGACGCAGGAAGTGGAGCACCACTTCCGTCGACTGCGACGCTTCTGGACTACAACCAATAAGATTTTGACTACAAATCCCAGCAGCTCCCCCATCCCGGCGCAGGAAGTGGAGCATCACTTCCGGCGACTGCGACGTTAGTGGACTACAAGCAAAAGGATTTTGACTACAACTCCCAGCAGCCTGGGCGCAGGAAGTGGAGCATCACTTCCGGCAACGGCGACGTTTGTGGACTACAACCAATGGGATTTTGACTACAACTCCCAGCAGCCCTTCCCCGGCGCACGGAAGTGGGCCTACCTCTTCCGGCGGTGTTCGCGGCGCGGTTACGGGAAGAAGCGGCGGCGGAGAGACGGCGAGAAACCATGTGAGTCCGGGGCCGGGCCACGGGGCGAGGGCGAGGGCGCCGCTCCGGGAGGCCTAGTGGCGGCGGCCGCCTGTATGCGGCAGGAGCGGACGGGGCTGGCGCGGCGGCGGCGGCGTTCATGGAGGAATGAATGGATGAGGCCTAGTCTAGGCCGCGGCTCCGGCTCCCTCGGCCTGGGTTTAGGCCCGCGGCCGGGATCTGGGCTCCAGGCTCCGGGCTCTCCCGCGCTCGCCAACCGGCTGTTGGGACCAAGACCTCCCTTGGCTGAGATTGCTGAGGGATTTGGTCCAACTCCGGGTGTCCATCCACATCCACCCAGTGTCCTTGCCCTGACGTTGCGGCTCTAAACATAGACAGGACGGGTTTAGTGAGGTGTGGGCGATGGGGACTCTCTTAGACTGAGCTCCTCAGTTGTCATGGATGAGATGGGGTGAGGAGGATACAGGGGGAGGAATGATTTAGATGGATATGGGCCCAATGGGACCAGTGCAGACTGGGCACCTTGGTTGGCATGGATGTGGAGGGCTCAAGCTACAAGCTTTAGAGGGATATGGCCCAACACGGGCAAATGGAGAATCTTGGATGGCATGGATGCGTTGGGCCGAATGGCCGGCTTCCACTTGCATCTCTCACTTTTGGGGTATATTGGTCGAACAAAGAGCCTGCTTTTGTGCCCCTTGTTGGAGAAACCAAACATGGATTGGTTGATCGTTTTACGAATATGTTCAGTCCATGGGAGAGGGGAGTGGGGGAATGGTGACGATGATCTTGAACTTTCCCATGCCAGATACGTTAAGCCTCCATCCACTCCCTCTGTAACTATTGAGGTTTTCCTGCCAGGCACATCTTCCTGCTGTACATTTTGTTCCAGGAAAAGCAATCCCAAGTTTCCAGAAAAAACCCATGCGGCCACGAGGAAAACGTACAAACTGTACAGACAGCAACTGTAGTCAGTATTGAACCGAGATCGCTAGTGCTGTAAGGCAACAACTCTACTGCTGCGCCACCGTTCCACCCAATAATTTTGTCTTTTCATATTTGCTTCCATAGTGGATAATCTCACATCTCTTCTCCCCTTTACATTCAATGTCCACTCATTTAATTTAGCGATATTACTTTGGAGGCTTTTTGTGTGACTTTCTCACAACTTGTCAACTTGCATAATCTTTGTAGGTTGCTGTAAATTTCGTTTTGGCTGTTTTATAGAATTTGTAAATTTGTACAGGTTTGTAGGTTAATTGTCCCTGTGTGTGTGTAGGATAGTGTTAATGTGCGGGGATGGCTGGTCTAAATTGGCCTGTAATTTCCTTATCTTCTCCCTCCTTTATGGAATTGTAATGTTACATTTAATGATTGCATTTTGCTGTGACGTTGACATTTACTCCCATTAGTTCAGTTTATTGTCTTGCGTACCGAGGTACAGTGAAAAGCTTTTGTTGCGTGCTATCCAGTCAGCCTAGAGACAATACATGATTACAATCGAGCCGTCCACAGTGTACAACTACATGACAAAGGAAATAACGTTTAATGCAAGATAAAGTCTAGTAAAGTCTAATTAAAGATAATCCGAGGGTCTCCAATGAGGTAGGACCGCTCTCTAGTTGGTGATAGGATGTTAGTTCCTCCCTCTCTATAGCCATTAGATGACCTATTATAGGATATTTATACTGTTTTGCTACAAATTGAGTATTTGGAATTTCTATCCTAGTTTCAACCAAAATTTACTTGAGATACTGTCTTTTTGTATATCCAGAAGCTTCTACTTTCAAATTTTTGTTTGCTAATTTGCTAATACTCCTTTTTCCATTTTTAATGATTTTAATTAAGCTTCTGCAGTATTCTAAAAAAAAAAATTCAATACTTTGGCCTCCCTCTAATCTCGGGAACATTGCATGCCTTTTTTCTCTCCAATTTTATACCGTCCTAAACTCCTTTAGTTAGGCATGGATGTTGCATCTTGGTGCTAAAGGAATCGAGGGATATGGGGAAAAGCCGGAACGGGGTACTGATTTTAGATGATCAGCCATGATCATATTGAATGGTGGTGCTGGCTCGAAGTACCGAAAGGCCTACTCCTGCACCTATTTTCTATGTTTCTATCCTTCTTGGAGGATCTTTCATTTACACTGGAACAGTATACTTTTGCTGAGGTGTTAGATATATCTATATTTATTAATATTTTCTCACATAAATTCTGTGAGAGCTAATCTTATTCCGTATGTTCAATTTTTGATTTGTGAATTTTGGACGGGCAAATTTCTGTTTCTGTGAAGAAGGTGGCCCAGCTGGTAGAGCCGCTGCCTTACAGTGCTTGAGACCCAGGTTCATTTCTGATCTTGAATGCTGTCTGTGAGGAGCTTGCACGTTCCTCTTGTGACCACAAGGCTTTCTCCAGGGTGCTGGGAGTTCCTGGCAAAGACTTGCGGGTTGTAGGTTGATTGGACGCTGTAAATTGCCCCCAAATGTTCAGATGACGGGCAGAATCTCAGGGCAGTTTTTACGGATGTGCGGAGAAATGAAATGGGATTAACGCGTGATTAGTGTACATGGGAGGTTGATGGCTGGCGTGGATATACAGGACAGAATGGCCTGTTTCTATGCTGCGCATCACTCTATTACCTTTTCCAATTTGCTTTGTCTTAATCTCAAATAAAAACTGAATGTTGGAAATATTTAGCAGGTCAGGTCACCACTGTAGAAAGAGAAACAGCTCTGACCTGCATTATTAACGCTCTTTCTTTCCTCAGATAGACCTACAAAGAATTTCCATCATTTGCT
The DNA here is from genome assembly GCA_963514005.1 of Raja brachyura. The sequence continues at coordinate 23,152,235 of OY740819.1, forward strand.
TTTAAACATTTTTTAGAGTTATATCTTATTTGAAAGTTCTCCATGTTGTAAACCATATGGCTCTCAATGCAAATATTATTTCCAAGAGTATGTCTTGCATCTTGTGTTTTACTAGTTCACACCTGCCCCTTGTCCAATTCTTACAACCTAATTTAGATGAACTGTATCCATGCCATTGCTCATTACAACTCCACGATTATCTCCTGACACTCTTTTCTGCACAGCCTCGAGCATTTGAATGTGTCAATGGTTGGAATATAACACCCAGCACTGCACTCTGCAGATCCTCATGTACCTCATGCTTTCACTTGTATTTTAACAAAGGCCCGTCTAGTTGCTGATATTGACCAGAGTTACAGCGTGGAAACTGGCCCTTTGGCCCACCAGGTCCGCACCAACCAGCGATCACCCCGCTCTGTCTTCCACACCAGGGACAATTTACAATTTTACCAAAGCCAATTAACCTACAAATCTTTGGAGTGTGGGAGGAAATTGGAGCACCTGGAGAAAACCCACATGGTCACAGGGGGTGCCAGCAAACTCCGTACAGACAGCATTCGTTGTGAGGATCAAACCCGGGTCTCTGGTGCTGTAAGGCAGCAACTCTGCCATAATGCCACTGCTAATATTGTTGCTCAGAACATCTCTGGTTGACGTTTCCCTTTATGATTTTATGCACCACTATAAAATTACCCCTTAACCTCCCTCGCTCCAAGGAATGAAGTCCTAGCTTGCCCAGTCTTGTGTCTATTTTCGGTTTAAACCAGCATCTGCATTCCTTCCAACACATCTCAACATCTATAGTCAATACCCTGTCTGGATAAAGCCAGTGTACTAAAAGCCCCTTCACCACACTATCTACCTGCGACGCCACTTTCCGGGAACTGTGCATCTGTACATTAGATCCCTCTGCAGTACATAATTCCGTAACATCCTACCACTTAGACAATATGTGCAGGAGTAGGCCATTGGGCCCTTCGAGCCAGCACCACCATTCAATGTGATCATGGCTGATCATCCCCAATCAGTACCCCGTTCCTGCCTTCTCCCCATATCCCCTGACTCCGCTGTTTTTAAGAGCCCTATCTAGCTCTCTCATGAAAGTATCCAGATAACCTACCTCCACCGCAGAGATTTCTACAGAATGGCCTCCTCCTGCACCTATTTTCTATGTTTCTATGACATGCAGATGCTGGTTCATACCGAAAATAGACACAAAAAGCTGGAGCAACTCAGCGGGACACGCAGCATCGCTGGAGAGAAAGAATGGAAGACCTAATTTCCTCGAACCGAAACGTCACCCATTCCTCCTCCATACATGCTGCCTGACTCGCTGAGTTCCTCCAGCATTTTTTTGTCTACCTTCTTGTCATATTAACTATTTTTGTTCTTTCTATCCTAGGAGTCTGCTAAACAAGCCCAAGAGTGAGATGACTCCCGAGGAGCTCCAGAAGAGAGAGGAAGAGGAGTTTAACACGGGGCCCCTCTCCGTCCTGACACAGTCTGTCAAAAATAACACGCAGGTCCTTATTAACTGTCGCAACAATAAGAAGCTGCTTGGCAGGGTCAAGGCCTTCGACAGGTAGTAATTTTCTGATTACTTGCTCTCCTTCCCTGCACAAAAAAAGCCACGTGAAAGGAGTAGTATTTTCTCAGGTGTATATTTTATGCCGTGGGCTACAAGATAACATTAATCTCCGCCAGAAAAACCAGGTGGATTGGAATCTGAGTTTCTCCATAACATCTACTGGAATGAGAGCTGTATAATAGTTCTTCTTTGACCTCCAAATAATGTAGGATTGAGATATGCGCAGCAGGAAGATGACATTGACATTTTTTTCTGAGCTACAGTAGTTAATTGCCACAGGGGCAGCATTAGAACTGACTAGAATTCCTAATTTAACACAGTGTCACCTGAAGATCACATTACTGAACTGTGCCTCGGGTAAGGCACTTACTCAATCGGCCCTTCTCTCTCTCTCAAATGTTTTCTCAGACCTTGTCAAACATGAGTCTGAAGAAGGGTCTTGACCCGAAACATTGCCTATTTCCCTGCTACCTGACCCGCTGAGATGCTCCAGCATTTTTGTCTGTTTAATTTAGAGATACAGCACAGAAACAGGCACTTTGCCGCCCCCCCCCCCCCCCCCCGGCGTCCGCACTGACCAGCAATCCCTGCACATTAACACTTTTAACACTATCCTACACCACGAGGGACAATTTACATTTACAAAGACAATTAACCTACAAACGAGTACGTCTTTGGAGTGTGGGAGGGAACCGAAAATCTCGGAGAAAACCCACGCAGAACCACCGTGCCACCCTCTGGTTTAGCCAACAGCTGCAGCTTCATCCTCCGCATCCAGAGGCTTTCAGCTGAGCCTCCGCACCACCAGTTTCCCCCTCTACCTGGGTACACACAGACTTGTGCACTTGAACACAGGGCACTGAATTAAACTCTACCATTCAGCATGATTCAGTACCTTTTTCGAATGATTCACAGCTTTGTTATCTCACAATGGGGGGGGGGGGGGGGGGGATCGTTGTATTGTTACTGGGAGTTTTATTCTGCGGTTGTATCTAATTTACCTAAACACAACATTCTGGTCCAGTGACATTTCTGAAATGACGGCACAACAAATGGATTTGCATCACTAACCTTCACTGACAATGTATTCATTTCTGTGGTCTGGCTGACTGTCTGTCATCTTTTGTTTCACATCTCCAAGTATCTTGCCCTGTAAAGCCGACCCATGACAAAACCTGCGCCCTTTTATGTAACATAAATAGTGAGATGTCATTAGACACAAAAAAACTGGAGTAACTCAGCGGGACAGGCAGCATCTCTGGAGAGAAGGAATGGATGACACTTGTTCAAACTTCTGAAACGTCACTTCTCTCCAGAGATGCTGCCTGACCCGCTGAGTTACTCAGCTTTTTGTGTCTATCTCTGGTTTAAACCAGCATCTGCAGTTCCTTCCTACACATTGAGATGTCGTTGGTAGGCATGTTCCAGCTTTCAGAGTTTGCATGCATAGTCTTGTTGGCACATAGCATGTCAGCATAGCTTAAGTAACTTGGTTTCATCAGTCAAATTGTGAAACGTGATATGTATCACTTCTTTTTCACGCATCTGCAGAGGATGTATTGTAGTTTGACTGTAGGCTTCACTAGTGGTGCAGATCCTGCTCCTCCAAAGAGAGCTGTCCACATCAGGTTACAGCTCACATCAGTTGTGATAAGCCTTCATCACAGCAGCTTGCTCCGACTGTGCTAAACAGGGTGGTTGCTGCAAGCAATGTATACTACTCCACATACCTCCTTCCAGAGCACTCACTTGCTTTCAGGTTCGCTGCTCTGGGCACACTCTAACGCATAACTTTAAATAATGGAAATAATTATGGTCCTTTTTATAAAAAGGAATTTGACACATTCCAACGCTGCCTTAAGATGAAAGGGTGCTTCAGTTAGAGCAGTCAGTTTGATGGGTTTAATTTCTGCAAAAGTTAATAAATTGTCATTGTAATCTTCCCAGTCAGTGTATGAACAGAATTATCCCATGAATTGTTTTACCCATTTGTTACTTAGTGCTTGCACTTTTCTCTCATACAAAAATCTAAAGCAATAGATTGTAGGGTGGCATGGTCGTGCAGCGGTAGAGTTGCTGCCTTACAGCACTTGCAGCACCAGAGACCCGGGTTCCATCCCGATTACGGGTGCTGTCTGTAGGGAGTTTGTACGTTCTCCCCGTGACCCACGTGGGTTTTCTCCGAGATCTTCGGTTTCTTCCCGCACTCCAAAGACGTACAGGTTTGGAGATGAATTGGCTTGGTAAATTAAAAAAAAATGTCCCTAGTGAGTGTAGGGTAGTATTAGTGTGTGGGGATCGATGGTCGGCGTGGACCGAAATGCCTGTTTCTGCACTGTATCTCTAAAACTAAACAGAGTGGAATAGGGTAAACACAAAATGCTGGAGTAACTCAGCGGGACGGGCTACATCTCTGCAGAGAAGGAATGGGCGACGATTCGGGTAGAGACCCTTCTTCAGACTGATGTCGGGAGTGGGCAGGATAGAGATAGAATGTAGTTGGAGACAGTAAGACTGGTGGTAGAACTGGGATGGAGAGAGGGAAAGACAAGGGCTATTTGACGTTAGAGAGGCCCCACTCTCTAACTGTCTTCGGGCAGGGAAGCTGAATTTCGGCAAGTTGTAATAGACTGACGGGCCAGTAATCAAAGGGCACATCCTTTCATGTGATTGGCAAAAGAATTGGAGGCAACAATGAGAAAACCCTGTGAGAAAGAACTGCAGATGCTGGATAAAATCGAAGGTAGACACAAAATGCTGGAGTAACTCAGCGGGTGAGGCAGCATCTATGGAGAGAAGGAATGGGTGACGTTTCGGGTCGAGACGACCCAAAATGCCACCCATTCCTTCTCTCCATTGATGCTGCGTGACCCGCTGAGTTGCTCCAGCTTTTTGTGTCTATCTTTGGTTTTAAACCAGCATCTGCAGTTCTTTCCAACACGCCATGGGTTTCAGTGTTAGGTTCCTCTCTTCTCTCACCAGATACAGGAAATGTTAAGAAACCTGAAATCTGTCTAGCGGACATGAATGTGTGTTGCTTTGGTGAGTAGCCTGACGTCTCAGAGAAAGGTTTTTCTTCTGAAAAAGACTTGAGAGCTTGTCCCCCATTTTCCTGTTTCAGACATTGCAACATGGTGTTAGAAAACGTGAAGGAGATGTGGACCGAGGTGCCCAAGAGTGGGAAGGGCAAGAAGAAGTCAAAACCAGTCAACAAGGACCGATACATCTCCAAGATGTTCCTTCGGGGGGACTCTGTGATCGTTGTACTCAGGAACCCGCTGATCACGGGCAAATGAATGGCCAGTGTCTGAGAGATTTGTAACTTATAGCGGGGTAAACACAGTGTTTGTTTATTGACTTTCAATTTCCCAATGTCAACCTTTCATCTGTTTAGTATCATTTGTAATAAAATTTCTATCATTTTGATGAGTGTGTATTTTTTATTTTAAGTGTAAGTTTGTCACAGTATGAAGAATTGATCATTGTCTACATTTTAGTAATGGAGTTGGTAAATCGCAATTATAAAGGAACTCAATCTCACTGCAGTCCAGCAGTGCCAATTTGGAGCTTTGTATTTACCAAGGTGCGGTGGTCGAGCAGTATTGTAGCAAATCAGAGCATGAAGACAGATAGGAGTAGGCCATTCAGCCCGCCCAGCTTCCTCCATTGGTTCATCGCTAGTCCGACATTTCTCAATGGTGCCACGGAAGGTTGTGGAAGCCAAGTCAGTGGATATATTTAAGGCAGAGATAGATTCTTAATTAGTGCGGGTGTCAGAGATTATGGGGAGAATGGGGTTCGGAGGGAGAGATAGATCAGCCATGATTCAATGGTGGAGTATACTTAATGGGCGGAATGGCCTAATTCTGCTATCACATGATGTAATATGGAATCTGGGTCGGCACAGACGAGTTGTTTCAAGTTTGCCGCTACTTGTTAAGCTCTTAGGAGCTTTCTAAAGCCTGTGATAAAATGGAAGTATTTTTATATGTGTTTTGTAACTTGGCACTAAACTGCATTTCTGCAAACTCTTCAGTCAAGGCTAAGGAACAATTGGCTTCAAGTAATAAGATTGCCTTGGGCAGAGGAGAAACCAGAGCCTTTGGATGAGTGGGAGAATGCAAAGCTCCTTTACAAAGTTTGTTGTTGTTTTGTGGATTAAACACTGAGCTCTCACACCTCCTGCCCTCCTGCTATTCTGGGAGCTTGGCCATCATACCTTGTAGTTCAAGTACCTGGAGTAATGTGTAAACAATCAAACTGTGACAGTGCCAGAAGAAGCTGCCATCTTAGACAGACGCTGCCCTGCCACTAGACGTCAAGACTCCAGCAATAGATTGCACTCTTCTGCAGCTAAACAAGGCCAATGAGGCATACAGAAGGAAGACGGACACAAAATCCTGGAGTAACTCAGTGGGTCAGACAACATCTCTCTAGAAAAGTTGATGGCTCAAAGGGCCAAATGGCCTACACCTGCACCTGTTGTCTATTGAGAAAAGGAATGGGTGACATTTCAGGTCGAGACCCTTCTTCAGACTCAGAGCCAGGGGTAAAGGGTAATGAGATATAGACAGTGGTGTAGTGAGATATTGAACAAATACATGAAAGACATGCAAAAAGGTAACTGATAAAGGAAACAGGCTGTCGACTAGGTGAAAACGAGTTACAGACAATGAGACTCAACAAGACAACTTTGAAGCTGGTGTAACCACTAGGGTTTGGAGGGAGGGAGTGCAAAGGTTACTTGAAGTTAGAGAAATCAATATTCATATTGTAAGCTGCCCAAGCGAAGTATGAGGCATTGTTCCTCCAATATAGAAGGGATGGGTGGTTTAAAAACTGCAAACGCATGGGTAAGGTCCCCAGTATGTGATGAGTTATCTGGGCAACTTCAGTGAAGTCCAATCCTTGCTATCAGATGTTTTGGGAAAGATCTTTATTGTATTGTCACGTGTACCGAGATACAGTGAAGAGCTTTGTTATTGCCCGCTATTCAATCATAGTCATGGAGTCTTGCAGCGTATAAAACAGGCCCTTCAGCCCAACTTGTACACACGGACCAACCTGTCCCATCTACACTAGTCCCACCCGCCCACCTTTGGCCCACACCCCTTGAAAACTGTCCTATCCTGTACTAGACAATACTATACATAAATACTATTGTCAAACTCAAGTCTAACAGATAGAGCAAAGCTGCAGATGTGGAGTAACATGGAAACATAGACAACAGGTGCAGGAGTAGGCCATTAGGCCCTTCGAGCCTGCGCCACCATTCAATATGATCATGGCTGATCATCCAACTCAGTATCCTGTACCTGCCTTCTCTCCATACCCCTGATCCCTTTAGCCACAAGGGCCACATCTAGCTCCCTCTTACATATAGCCAATGAACTGGCCTCGACTACCTTCTGTGGCAGAGAATTCCACAGATTCACCACTCTCTGTGTGAAAAATGTTTTTCTCTTCTCGGTCCTAAAAGACTTCCCCTTTATCCTTAAACTGGACCTCCCCAACATCGGGAACAATCTTCCTGCATCTAGCCTGTCCAACGCCTTAAGAATTTTGTAAGTTTCTATAGGATCCCCCCTCAATCTTCTAAATTCTAGCGAGTACAGAATATAGTTCTCAGCATGGTAGCATTATCAGACATAGGAGAGAAATTAGGCCATTCGGCCCATTGAGTCTCTTTGGTTTTGAGATACAGCACGGAAATAGGCCCTTCGGCCAACTGAGTTCGTGCCAACCAGCGATCCCTGCACACTAACAATATCCTACACGCACTGGGGACATTTTACAATTTTACCATGCCAATTAACCTACAAACCTGTACGTCTTTGGAGTGTGGGAAGAAACCAGAGCACCCACGTAAGTCACAGGGAGCACGTACAAACTCCATACAGGAAGCACCCGTAGTCGGGGTCGAACCTGGGTCTCTGGCGCTGTAATGCGGCTACTCCACGGCCGACCTCCACCATTTGACCGTGCCTTGTCTATTTTTCCTCAGCCCCAGTCCCTGTGTGATCTTTGATACCATTGCCATTTAGCTGGTGCAGAAGAACTTGTGGGGGGCAGGTTCCCTCATCACAACAGGTTCGTATGCGATCCACGGACTGCTCTGGCATAAAGGTGAGCTCTCAGGTTACCCACAGGTGGCCCTTTGAGAGGAAGCAGCCCTTTACAATGGTCTGTTGCACCTTTTGCGGCTAAACCCTTGAAAGGGTCAGGGGTTGTGTTGGTCAATAATGTACGTTATTCACCTCACCTCTGAAGGATAAGGCCTACAATTGAGGCCTTGTGTTAATGAATGGGCTGGGAGATTAGTAGCTTGACAGATACAAAGCCCCACCTTTCAGTCAGTGAAAGCTTTGACTGAGCAGAGCTCAGAAAAGAAAGGACGTCCATTAATATAACACCTTTCTTTAGCATTCTTCCGAGCTACAGGAATCCCTGGACTACTCTCGAAACACGGAATCCGTTGTTGAAGTGTTGACACTGTTCATACAGAGTAGAACAACACAAGGACAGCCTCTGCAGTCTCCAAAGTCAGTGCTAAACATCGAGCCAAGACCAATTTTTACCTGTCTTCACATAATCCATCCCCTGCATAATCTATGTTTTGTCTAGTTTAGTTTAGAGATACAGCACGGCAACATCGAGTCCGTGCCGACCAGTGATCCCCGAATACTAACACTATCCTACACACACTAGGGACAATTTACAATTTTACCGAAGTTGATTAACTTACAAACCTGTACTTCTTTGGAGTGTGGGAGGAAACCGGAGAGCCTGGAGAAACCCACGTAGGTCACGGGGAGAACGTAGAAACTCCGTACAGACAGCACCCGTAGTCAGGATCGAACCAGGGTCTCTGGTGCTGTGAGGCAGCAACTCCGTGCACCACCGTGCCGCCCTATGTGCTTATCCAAACGTTTCTTAAACGGCAATATTGCATCTGTCTCTACCATCGCCCTGGCAGTGTGTTCCAGGCACTCACCACCATCTGTGTAAAACCTTGCCCTGCACATCTTTAAACTTTGCCCCTCTAACCTTAAAGCTATGCCCTCTAGTATTTTATTTTTTTAAATCCTGGGAAAAAGGTTCTGTCTGTCAGCCCTATCGATGCCTCTCATCATTTTATATACCTCTTAGTTTGGAGAGACAGCGTGGAAACAGGCTCTTCGGCACACTGAGTCCATGAGGCAGGTAAGGATTGTTTTTGGTTGACAAAGGCCTGAGATTAAAACAGAAAATGTGAGACAAGAGGATTGGAGAGATGCGAATTGTGAAGCCAGAGGAAGGAATGTGGGTGGCAGGGGAAGGCAGACATCCGTGCAGGTCCACGTGCAAAACAGGGGAGGGGGTGGGGAAGAGAGGGGCGGGTGTGGGGGAGAAAGGGAAGGCGGAGAGGTTGTATGAGGTTACGTTAACTTAGAAAAATCAATGTTCATACCGTTAGAGTGTAAAATGCCCAAGCGGAATATAAGGTGCTGTTCCTCCAGTTTGCGTGTGGCCTCAATCTGACAATGGAGGAGGCCCAGGACAGAAAGACCAGTGTGGGAATGGGATGGGGAGTTACAATGGGTAGTGTTTGGTGGGACACTATAGTGAAAGGAAGCTTCTCATGGGTTAGGAATGATTGATAGTGGTTCAATAGCCTAGGATGTCCATTTACATTTCTTTTAGTTCAAGTTATTGTCACGTGTACCAAGGTACAGTAAAAAGCCTTTGCCTTACATGCTATCCAGTCAGCGGAAAGACTACACATAAATACAATCAAGCCATCCCCTCAAGCTCTTTGATCGGACTTTATGGACTATGTCTTGCACTAAACGTTATTTATGTTATTTCTGGAGAGAAGGAATGGGTGACCCGAAACGTAACCTATTCCATCGCTCCAGAGATGCTGCCTGTCCCGCTGAGTTACTCCAGCTTTTTGTGCCTGTCTTCGGTTTAAACCAGCATCTATCTGCAGTTCCTTCTCACACAGTTATTCATGTTATTCATGCAGTCTGAAGAAGGGTCTCGACCCAAAACGTCGCCTATCTCCTTCGCTCCTTAGATGCTGCTGCACCCGCTGAGTTTCTCCAGCTTTTTGTGTAACCCTCTATTCATGTTATTTCTTTGTTTAAGAAAGAACTACAGATGCTCGAAAAATCAAAGGTAGACAACAATGCTGGAGAAACTCAGTGGGTGGAGCGAAGGAATAGGTGACCCAAGGGGTCTTGACTCGAAACGTCACCTATTCCATCGCTCCATAGATGCTGCTTCACTCGTTGAGTTTCTCCAGCATTTTTGTCTACTGTTATTCCCATTATCACTGTGAACGGCTCGATTGTAATCATGTATTGTATTTCCACTGACTGGTTAGTACGCGACAAAAGTTTTTCACTGTACCTCGTTACACGTGACAATAAACTAAATTAAACTATCCTAAACTAAACTGCGAAAGTATTTATTTGTTGTAAAGCAAGCGGGAATGCTTCTGAGGTACAAATGAACTGAAATATTTTTATTTTCATAGTGGAATTCCCCACAATAGTGGCCCCTCCGAAGCCTTTCAAACCGGAGAAACAAGCTGGTTCAAGAATTAACCTCTTGCCCTGTGCCGTTCAATGTAACATTTAAAATGGAACACGCTTCACTAATGATGTACCGAATAGAAGACACTTAAAAATCAGCGACCCAAACAAGTTTACTTAAAGTATCAGTTACACCTAAAATAAGGGAAATCAATAGAACATATCTTTGTCCATCCCCCCCCCACCCCCCACACCAAACTGTACAAAACCTCTGACTGAAGACATTTATTAAATATTAATAAATGAGCATATTGAGCTGACAGCTACTTAATCAGAAGTTAACCTTAGAACAGCCTCTGAAGGTTCGGATTAAGAGTAAGTCCATCTGGGACAGCAGTTGGCTCATTAGCTCAAGAGTGGATGGATACTGGCTCCTGCCCACAATGTAATGACCTTCTGACTGATGGATAAAGGCCAAAGGAGTATCAGGTCCAAACTCCACCGTGGTTTAGTTTAGATTAGTTTAGTTCAATTCAGTTTAGTTTAGTTTAGGAAGGAACGGCTTTACTTGGAAGACAGACACAAAATGCTGGAGTAACTCAGCGGGACCGGCAGCATCTCTGGAGAAAAGGAATAGGTGACGTTTTGGGTCAAAATCGTTCTGACCCGCTGAGTTACTGCAGCATTTTGTGTCTGTCTATCTTATTAAATTTAGCCGACTATGTCACAAGAAGCAACTGATTTATAGGTGTTGAAAGAAGGAACTGCAGGTGCTGGTTTACACGAAAGGCCACAAAGTGCTGGAGTAACTCATTCTGAAGACGGGTCACTTAATTAATGTTCTCCAGAGATGCTGCCTGACACACCGAGTTACTTTGTGTGCTTTTGATGATAGGTGTTGTGACTTTATATCTAAGCTCGGTAATGATATTAGTTTATTATAATCACCTGTACCAAGGTACAGTGAAAAGTCTTTTTTGCACGCTATCCAAACAATCATTACATGATTCCAACCAAAGATAAAAGATCTTCATTCCTCGAAGTAATTAAGGAATGTGTAAAGTGATGTTAGTTCATAAATCAACATGGAGATGAAGGCTAGATGATTTGCTGTAGTCGAGTTGAGAAGGTCACAGTGATTTTACTAACTGCTGGTTAGCCCCTGGCATTGGGAGTTGCTTGCAAAGGCAGTGTTCATTGCCCACCCCTGACTTCCCTTGAGAAGATAATGAGAAGAGAGGGTTGTCTTATAGAAACAGAGGGGGGATCTTATAGAAACATATAAAATTATAAAAGGACTGGACAAGCTAGATGCAGGAAAAATGTTCCCAATGTTGGGCGAGTCCAGAACCAGGGGCCACAGTCTTAGAATTAAGGGGAGGTCATTTAAGACTGAGGTGCGAAGAACCATTTTCTCCCAGAGAGTTGTGGATTTATGGAATTCCCTGCCACAGACAGCAGTGGAGGCCAAGTCACCAGATGGATTTAAGAGAGAGTTAGATAGAGCTCTCGGGGCTAGTGGAGTCAAGGGATATGGGGAGAAAGCAGGCATGGGTTATTGAAAGGGGACGATCAGCCATGATCACAATGAATGGCAGTGCTGGTTCGAAGGGCCGAATGGATTCCTCCTTGCCTATAATGACAAACTACTGCATTGGACCGAAGATAGACACAAAATGCCAGAGTAAGTCAGCGGGACAGACAGTGTCTGGAGAGAAGGACTGGGTGACGGTTTGGGTCGAGATGCTTCTTCAGACTGAGATTCAGAGGAGAGGGAGACACAGAGATAAGGAAAGGAAAGGTGTGAAAATGAGACATCAAAAGAGGTGAGGGTCAAGGAAAATAAAGAATAGACCCATTCTTTCTTGCCAGAGATGCTGCCTGTCCTGCTGAGTTATTCCAGCATTTTGTGTCTACCTTACATAATATGACTGTATAATACTATATTATAGTCATTTTATAGGTTTAGAAACATAGACATAGAAATTAGGTGCAGGAGTAGGCCATTCGGCCCTTCGAGCCTGCACCGCCATTCAATATGATCATGGCTGATCATCCAACTCAGTATCCCGTACCTGCCTTCTCTCCATACCCTCTGATCCCCTTAGCCACAAGGGCCACATCTAACTCCCTCTTAAATATAGCCAATGAACTGGCCTCAACTACCCTCTGTGGCAGAGAGTTCCAGAGACCCACCACTCTCTGTGTGAAAAAATTCCTTCTCATCTCGGTCCTAAAGAATTTCCCCCTTATCCTTAAGCTGTGACCCCTTGTCCTGGACCTCCCCAACATCGGGAACAATGTTTATTATATATATTATGTTGTATGACAATATAGTGACTATAATATAGTCTTATTATATGTCATACAATATAATATATTATATAATATGACAACATGTTTAAGAAGGCACTGCAGATGCTGGAAAAATCGAAGGTAGACAAAAATGCTGGAGAAACTCAGTGCGTGAGGAAGCATCTATGGAGTGAAGGAATGGGTGACGTCTCAGGTCGAGACCCGAAACGTCACCTATTCCTTCACTCCATAGATGCTGCCTCACCCAGCATTTTTGTCTACCATATAATATGACTATATACTTTTAAATATATGATATATTTGACATTATATAATGTGACTCGATAATAAGATTAGATAATAGTAATTATATAATCATTAGGCTAGTCATATTATTAGTCATTATCATATCATATTATCCATAAACTAAACATTATCATATTGTTGTTGATGGGAATGTTTATGTGAATTGGCAGGGTTTTTTTCCTAATTGTGACTGTGTTGATTTTCACGGTAGTTTGGGTTCTATTGAAATGAACATCAAAGGCGGCAATTAAATGCAAATCTTTTATTAAATAAATGAGAGAGCTATTGAACATCTTTTGAAAAATTATGTGGGTCATCTTTTTTTTAAAAAGTTGCTCTCGAGCTTGCCAAAGCGGACTTGCCTCTAAGACATTCACATTGTCTTCATTCTGTCAAGTCACATCGAGCTCATCCATCAAGTCAAAGATTCTTTGCTGTTTTTTTTTTACCACACTCTATGGATTGTGGAAATCTACCCACAAACCGGTTTGGACAGAAGGTGTTTCTTCTTTTAGGTATAATTAGTCAGATAAAAACATGATTCAAAAATCTTGTCTTAAACCCGTGTCTTCATTCAACAGAAGGTAGACACAAAATGCTGGAGTAACTCAGCGGGACAGGCAGCTTCTCTGGGGAGAAGGAATGGGTGACGTTTCGAATCGAGTCCCTGCTTCAGATTGACCGTCGCGGGAGAGGGAAAGTAGGGATATGGAAGGGTAAGGTGTAACAAGGACTGTATTTTGTGTCTATCTTTGGTGCGATCATCTGCAGTTCCTTCCTACTCTCTTCATTCACAGCCTACACTATGCACTGTCAAGGTATACTCTTGGGAAAGATGTACCAGGGTTTCACAAGGGATGACAAAGAATAAGAATCATTATTTATGGACGCACCTGATGTAATAAATGATCGATCTGGGAAAGGCATCCCGAACGCATTGCAGTAAATAATGAAAGACTACTTCCAATGGCGGGTGAACTTGGACCAAAGATGCAGAGGAAAGATCACCATTGGGGACTAGACGAACATGGTGAGTTTTAAAAACGTTTTCTCGTAAACGGACTTAGAACGAGAAGAGGAGGAATTTCTTTAGCCAGAGGGCGGTGAATCTGTGGAATCCATTATCACAGAAGGCGGTGGAGGCCAAGTCATTGGGTATTTTTAAAATGGAGATTGATAGGCTCTTGATGAATCCTTCAAGAATTAATCAAAGGGTTAAAGGTTGACAAAGGTTACAGGGAGAAGGCGGGATGGAGAATGGGGTTGAGAGGGAAAAATAGATCAACCGTGATTGAATGGCGGAGCAGACTTGATGGGCCGAATGGCCTAATTCTGCTCCTATGACTTATGGTCGTAAGGTCTATTGACAGTGCCAGCTCTCACAGTTGAATCAAGGTCGGTATTTATCTCAACTTCCTTGTTTCACAATATTTCCAAGCTGCCTCCTTCCTGTGACACAAATGACCCCTCTGACCCATCGAGTTTAGTTTAGAGATACAGCGCAGAAACAGTCCCTTCGGCCCACCGAGTCCGCGAAGACCAGCGAACACCCCGTACACTAACACTCTCCTGCACACACACACTAGTCAAGTCAAAGTCAAACAAACTTTATAGTCATTTAGAAATACATTGATATATGCAGTTCCAAACGAAATTACGTTGCATTTGGCTCCCTGTGCAACACGATAAATTAACAGGATAGGCATGGATAAAATGGATAAAAAGGATAAATAGACAATGGTGGCAGCCCATTACATGGCATTCAGGAGTCTGATGGCTCGTGGGAAGAAGCTGTTGCAGAACCTTGATGTTCTGCTCCTTATGCTGCGATATCTTTTTCCCGAGGGCAGCGGAGTGAACAGTCCGTGATGGAGATGTGTGGGGTCTTTTATAATACTGCTGGCCTTAGACACGCAACGTTTGGTCGCAATATCCCCGATTGAGGGGAGAGAGGTCCCGATGATTTCTTCCGCTGTCCTCACCACTCTCTGCACAGACTTCCAGTCGGAGGCTCTACAGTCCCCAAACCAGACAGAGATACAGCTGGTCAAAATACTCTCTATGGTGCCCCTGTAGAAAGTAGTGAGGAAGGGACAATTTACAAATTTACAGAAGCCAATTAACCTACAAACCTGCATGTCTTTGCAGTGTGGGAGGGAACTGGAGCACCCCGAATAAAAATGCACGCAGGTCATGGGGAGAACGTGCAAACTCCGTACAAAGAGCAGCCGTAGTCAGGATCGAACCTGGATCTCTGGCGCTGTGAGGCAGCAACTCTACCGCTGCGCTACCGTGCTTTGTAAGTCTGCTACATGGCTCCAGTAATGATACACTCTGTAGTGCCATCGTTTAGAAACATAGACAATAGGTGCAGGAGTAGGCCATTTGGCCCTTTGAGCCAGCACTGCCATTCAATATGATCATCCTAAATCAGTACCCAGTTCCTGCTTTCTCCCCATATCCCTTGATTCCGTTAGCTCTGAGATCTATATCTAGGTATGTTACAAAACTTACCTTTAGCGGCGCTGCACTTCTGCCGCTCCCCGTGTGCGCGACTTTAATCGTTCCAATCCACCGCATTCCGCTAAAACCCACTCGCTAGTTGATTTATGTGTAATATTTTTTTATTTGAGGTAAACCGTTTACAATGTAAAACTTACTTTATAAACTAACACCTTAATTCAATATTACTACAAATAACATATCAATACTTAATATCTTCTATTTTTTGGAAATAAAGAAAAAGATATATAAAAGAGAAAAGAAAAAAGAGTAAATAAAAAAAAAAATAAATAAATAAAAAAACAAAAATAAAAATTATTCTTCCCACATACTTCAATCGTAAATAAAAAGAAAATAAAAAGGGAAAATTTGAAAAACAAAAATATTACATATATATAAACAAAAACTAAAGTCATTATACGAAATACTATTTCATTCAGAAATATCTCTAATAAATGCACAATAATATCAATTATAAGTAAGTTATTCGCATCGGATCCATAGGGTGTCCGTCGAGCCGTGATCCCAAGAATAGCTACTTTTCTAAATACTGTATATATGGAGACCATATCGATTCAAAAGAATTATACCTGTCCAAAAGGACAAATCTAATTCTTTCCAAATTCAACGTCTCCAACATCTCTGCTTTCCACATTTTAATTGTTGGAGATAATGTTCCCTTCCAAAATTTAAGTATCATTTTTTTCCCTATTATTAAACAGTAATCAAAAAAATTTCTTTGATTAACCGTGAGTACCAAATTTGGCTCCGGGATTCCGAATATTATTAATTTTGGGTCTGGGTCGAGTTCAACCTTAAGAACTTCCGAGATAACTTTAAAAATTTCAATCCAATAATAATTCAACCGTGGACACGTTACCAAACTATGCATTAAATTTGCTTCAAGATTCTTACATTTATCACAAATAGAGGAGAGATTAGGAAAAATACTTTTTAATTTGGTTTTCGAGTAGTGTAATCTATATATAACTTTAAATTGTATCAGTGTATGTCTGGCATTCAAAGAACACCAATGTATTCTTTGTAAGCATTCTTCCCAAGTTTCTTTTGTTATAGGTAATCCGATTTCATTTTCCCATGCTTGACGATATGTTTCAGTTGTTGGGTTCTCTTTATCTAAAATAGTATTGTATATATAAGCTATAAGCTTATCCGTATTTGGATGTAAATTAAACAGCTCATCTAATAAGCCTGGTTCTTTTTTTTTATAGTCTTGTGTGTTACATTTAATAAAATCTCTAATTTGTAAATACCTAAAATGATGTTGTGAAGGTAATCCAAAAATATCTTGTAACTCTTCAAATAATAAAAAATTTCCATTTCTATAAAGGTGTCCTATCCTTTTAATTCCTAAATCCTCCCACAGTCTAAACCCCGCATCTAAGATTGAGGGTTTAAACAGTGGGTTATTCCTAATTGGTAACCTAAAAGAAAGATTATCCAGATATAGGGTCTTAACTATCTGTTTCCAAATACGCCTATTATTATGAATTATAGGGTTGTCCCTATAAGTCTTTTTTTGTACTTCCTTAGGTGCGAAAATAATCGACTCTATATTGAAAGGTGAACAGTCTTCCTTTTCCATTTTTAACCACATTGGTTCAACATCTATATTTACCCACCAAAAATTCATATTCTTAATCTGGACTGCCCAAAAGTAATATAGAAAATTTGGAAGTGCCAGCCCTCCATTTATCTTAGACTTACATAAGTGTTTTTTACTTATTCTATGACTTTTGTAATCCCAGACAAAATTATTAACTATAGTATCAATTTTTTTTTAAAAACTTTTTGGGAGAAAAAAAGGAATTGCTTGAAATAAATATAACAATTGTGGTAAAAAAATCATCTTTATAGCATTAATCCTACCGATCATAGATATAGGGAGTGTTTTCCAATATAAAATGTTTTTTTTAAGTTTCTCTAATAATTGATAATAATTAGCTTTAATTAATAATTTATAGGATTTAGACACATTGACTCCTAAATATTTAAATTTATCTGTAACTATTTTTAATGGGTATTTTTGTAATATATTTACATTTATACCAATTATAGGCATAATGTCACTTTTATTCCAATTAATCCTATATCCTGAAAATACACTAAATTCGTTTATAACATTAAATAACTTGGGAATACTACATTCCGGCTTAGTAATATAAATCAGAATATCATCTGCATATAAAGATATCTTATTATTTGTTGTGTCAGTATTATACCCATATATTTCGGGTTCTGATCTGATTCTTTCGGCCAGACGTTCTATCACCAAAGCAAATAATAAAGGGGATAACGGACATCCCTGTCTGCATCCCCTAAAAAGTCTAAATTTAGGTGATAGTATTTGATTGGTTAAAATTCTTGCTGTAGGATTAGAATATAATATTCTTACCCATTTACAAAATCCATCCCCCAATTGATATTTTTCCATTATATTAAATAAATATGACCATTCCACCTGGTCGAATGCTTTTTCAGCATCCAACGATATAACTGCTAATTCACTATCTCTTCTTCTTCTCGAGTATATAATGTTAAACAAGCGTCTAAGATTATGTGATGAATAACGTTTTGGAATAAAACCTGTTTGATCATAATGTATTATTTTGGAAATCACTAAGCTTAGCCTCCGAGACAGTACTTTAGTTAATATTTTTTGATCAGTATTTAAAAGGGCAATCGCTCGATATGATCCAGGATCTTCTAGATCCTTATCTAATTTAGGAATTAATGTAATTGTAGATTCATTTAAAGACTCTGGTAACTTTCCTAACTCATAGGTATGTCTATACACTGTTTGTAATCTTGATGAAAGTAGATCATGAAATTTTTTATAAAATTCTGCACTCAGGCCATCGGGGCCCGCTGTTTTACCAAGCGCCTTGCAGAGGGGGGCGGGCTTAAAGTGCCGATTTTCACCAGACCAGGATAATCGATGAATGTCGGGCGATTTAATTGCGGAAGAAAAATCGCTCCGACATTTCATCCATTAAGGTATTTTTAAATTACTCTAAGTTATTTGTTAACTAGAGTAATTTAAAAATCACCTTCAAAAGCCGTGACCGCAGACCACCGGAAGCATTTTGCGTAGGGGAGAAAAAAAGGTAAATACTTTATTTTTTTATTAAAAGTTGGTTTTTTGGGAGGCATAAATACTATTTTCATGTTGCGAAATGGGGTCCCCAAAAAATGTATGAACCCCCAGTATTTTCCCCCCCGACTTCACCGCTAACCGCAACGTTCCAATCCACCGCATTCCGCTAAAACCCACTCGCTAGTTGATTTAAATGGCCATTTATTTACAGCATAAAACACTAAATTCCTTCCATTTGGCCCAGAAATTCATGAAAATGAGATTTAAAAATTATGTTATATTGTGGATTATTGTGTGAATGTTATTTGGACACTTAGGCAATTAAAAAAAAGTTTATCTTTTCTTAAGAAATTGATAGATGTTTAGATCTACTCATTGAATTTTGTAATTAGCTACAATTAGATAACTAACTAATTATATACTTTAATTTCAGGTAATCCAAGTAAGATTGTTTAATATTTGTTTCAGAATGCTTCAATCTATAATGACTGAAAATTTCATTGAGTTCTCTTAATTTTTAATAAAGTTATGGGCTTTTAATTTTTCCAGATCACAGCTTTTGAGTTAAGTCAATTGAAAGGCAATGGGAAGCAAGATACTCATTTCCGAGCATGAAAATGGCCATAACTTTCTTAATACTGAAGATATGAAAGTAAATTAGGTGTCAAATTAAACTTCTTGTTATGCTTTATCTGATGGGATAAATTGCAGACTTGATTTTTAAAATCTCAAAATTTTGTAACATTGCTACTATATCCAACACTCTCTTGAATAGATCAGCCATGATTAAATGGCGGAGTAGACTTGATGGGCCGAATGGCCTAATTCTGCTCCATCACTTATGATCTAACCCCATTCTCCTGCCTTCTCCCCTTGACCTCTGACACCGAGGGCAGAGGAGATTAGTTTAACTTGGCATCATGAACTTATGACCTTATGATTAAAATGGAGCCATCGAGAAAGGGTTGACACATAACCAGCTTTTAAAAAAAATCTCAATCATCAATCCAAAGCCACAAATGCAAATGTGAAAGTCAAGCGTTGAGCTTACCACAGGGTGTACTGTTGCTGTGAATGAATATTAAATGGGCCTTGGAGACAGGTCATCTCCAGGGGAAGGGAAGCCAGCACTGCAAAGTGGACTCACTTAATGAAACCGATCCCTGCCGCAGTTGTATCTCCACTTCGCTGTGTAACCTGACCCCACGTAATGGCAGAGGGGCTCGAGCGTCACAAGTCAGCATGTCAGGGCCAGCAATGTGGACACACAGAGTGCTGGAGCAACTCAGCGGGTCAGGCAGCATCTGTGGGGAACATGGATAGGTGACGTTTCACAGAGTGCTGGAGTACCTCAGCGGGTCAGGCAGCATCTGTGGAGAACATGGATAGGTGACGTTTCACAGAGTGCTGGAGTAACTCAGCGGGTCAGGCAGCATCTGTGGAGAACATGGATAGGTGACGTTTCACAGAGTGCTGGAGTAACTCAGCGGGTCAGGCAGCATCTGTGGAGAAAAGGAATAGGTGATGTTTTGGGTCGAGACCTTTCTTCAGTCTTCAGTCTATTCCTTTTCTCCAGAGAGGAAAGGAGAGGAAGGAGATGAGGAGAAATTTCTTTAGCCAGAGGGTGGTGAATCTGTGGAATTCATTGCCACAGACGGCTGTGGAGGCCAAGTCATTGGGTATTTTTAAGGCAGAGATTGATAGATCTTGATTAAGATTGAAGAAGGATCTCGACCCGAAACGTCACCCATTAATTCTCTCCAGAGATGCTGCCTGTCCCGCTGAGTTACTCCAGCATTTTGTGTCTACCTTAGAATCTTGATTAGTACGGGTGTTAGGGGTTATGGGGAGAAGGCAGTAGAACAGGGTTCGGAGGGAGAGATAGATCAGCCATGATTCAATGGCAGAGACTTGATGGGCCGAATGGCCTAAATCGAGTCCTATTCCTTATGACCTTATGAGATGCTGCCTGAACCGCTGAGGAAGTCCAGCTGTTTCCACCAGTGGGAGAGTCTAGGACCAGAGGGCACAGCCTTTAAATAAAAGGACATACCATTAGGAAGCAGATGAGGAGGAATTTCTTTAGTCAGAGGGTGGTGAATCTGTGGGATTCTTCGCCGCAGGCGGCTGTGGAGGCCAAGTCAATGGGCATTTTTAAGGCAGAGATAGATAGATTCTGATTAGTATCAGTGTCAGGGGTTATGGGGAGAATGTGGTTTGGAGGGAGAGCCATGTGTAGGAAAGAACTACAGATGCTGGTTTAAATCGAAGGTAGACACAAAATGTTGGAGGAACTGAGCGGGACAGGTAGCATCTCTGGAGAGAAGGAATGGGTGACATTTTGGGTCGAGACCCTTCTTCTGATTGAGAGATCAGCCATCTTCTTCTTGTGTATGGCGTGCACAGCCTAAGGTTGTAGGACAACTTGTTAACCATATAACCATATAACAATTACAGCACGGAAACAGGCCATCTCGGCCCTTCAAGTCCATGCCGAACAACTTTTTTCCCTTAGTTCCACCTGCCTGCACTCATACCATAACCCTCCATACCCTTCTCATCCATATGCCTATCCAATTTATTTTTAAATGATACCAACGAACCTGCCGCCACCACTTCCACTGGAAGCTCATTCCACACCGCTACCACTCTCTGAGTAAATAAGTTTCCCCTCATGTTAATTTTGTTCTGTTTGATCTTATGTTTGTGCACGTCAAGTTGATTGCATTAGCCGAAACAGGGCCGACCACGTGAAGGTTGCAATCTTCCACCCTAGATCAGCCATGATCGAATGGCAGAGTAGACATGATGGGCCGAATGGCCTAATTCTTCTCCTATCACTTGTGAAGTTGTGGATTACACTTTTTGTCCCCTTGCTCCACTGAAGCCTTGACTGAGGGGGATCTTTGTCCACGGGTATCGATACCCTCACGGGAGAGGCTGGTTTAACGGAGAGATAAGGCAGCAAGCAAGGTCAACAGTGGAACCAGACACTGCACTCTTAAACTCCGTTGACATCAGCCCTGGCCCCCAAGGTGACGGGACGCAGAGCTTTTCCCTTTAAGCAGGAAATGTTATCGGCCCGACATATCGGCTTTCAATCTCCGCTGCTATCGAGGCAACTTCCACACACAAGCAAGTCATCCATCTCCTTCAACAAGACTCCGTCTGCTCGCTATATTGTCTGTCAGACGACATTTGGTGCAGAAATATTGTCTGGTCTCATCGCGGTTGTTTGTGGGATTTATCTGGACAAACGGGTTGCAATTCTTTCCTATATTGCAAAATAAAATCATCCATAGACAGCCTGGCCTGAAGATTTTACACTAATATGTGCAAATCTGGTGTCAGGGGTTATGGGGCGAAGGCAGGAGAATAGGGGTTAGGAGGGAGAGATAGATCAGCCATGATTGAATGGCAGAGTAGACTTGATGGGCCGAATGGCCTAATTCTGCTCCTATCACGTATGATCTTAAGATCGTCAGCCAGTATTACGATTATCAATTTATTGTATTTATACAATATTATTTTGACATAAAAACAGTTTTTATCCACGAGTAGTTGCTCTACTCAACAGCCAAAAATCTGTAGCCTCCCTTTGATCTGGTATTTTGTTGGTTCACATGCTTGATCAATGGTGTTTTATCATTAATGTTTTATTATTATTAATGTTTAGTGTTTTCTGAGTCATTCGTAACTGTCACTGTATGTCATGTTGTTACTTGTGGGCGGAGCACCAAGGCAAATTCCTTGTATGTGAATACTTGGCCAATAAACTTACTTACTTACGTACGATGATGGCATATTTATCGATGTGTGTTATTGTGTTTATGGACCTGTTCAGCTACTGCAAGCAGGAATTTTAGTTTAAGATAGACACAAAATATTGGAGTAACTCAGTGGGACAGGCAGCATCTCTGGTGAAAAGGAATGTGACATGTTGTATTATGTTCTGTGACAGTACCAGGAAGGAGGCAGTGCAAATTGATGAAAACCCTGCAGTCCTAACTAAAACTGAAAATACTTGCCATCTAAACTCTTTTATTAGATCAGTCATCTAGTGTTTACCTACTCCCTCATTTACTGTTGGTGACTTTACAATACAATCTCTGGGGCACAAATCAAGATAACGATGTCTGCGTTTTTATTAGATTCAATGTAAGCTTTCAATCCTTATTACTCAGTGTATAGCACAGTGGCATCACCATCAGAGCTGCTGCCTCTCAGCTCCAGAGACCCAGGTTTGATTCTCACCCCTGGCTCTGTCTGTGTGGAGTTTACATGTTCACCCTGTGACGCTATCATTTCCTTCAGGTGCTCCTGTTTCCTCCTACATTCTATGTAAATACTCACGTTTTCGGTTTATTGGTCCCTGACACCACTGTGTAAGTAAATGGTTGAATCTAGGTCAGTTTATGGGAAGATAAGGCACAAAAACCTGGAGTAACTCAGCAGGTCAGACAGCATCTCTGGAGAAAAGGAACAGGTGACGTTTTGGGTCGGGAACCTTCTTGAGACGGAGTTTATGGGAATGTGGACAGAATGAAATGGGATTGGTGTTACTGGGCGTGAAGGAATGGGTTTGTTGGGCTCAAATACCTGTTTCTCTGATGCATGACTTTGACATGAGAGAAATATTTACAGTAGCAGTTTGTCTGCCATATACCACTGTATCCTCGATGTTGTAGCATGGATTCAGAGACAAGATACTGGAACACAAGATTTGCAACTGATCTAACATTTATTACTTTACTCTTCCAGTTGTGGACAACGCCTTTTACAGACCATGTATGTTAAAGTTTTAATGGGCTAGAAGACTTGGTACTTGAAGATGGAAGCATTTTGTGAGAATTGCTTACAGCCTGCAGATGGAGGAACACTAACTATGCGTTGATCAACATCTCTTCAGAAGGGCAAGTTGATCTGAACTTTTTTAATCAAAGTCTCATGACTTTGTTGAATATCTACAGCTGGAAAACAAAATTACATTTTCTGAGCGGGTGTGTGGCGTCGAATTAAAAAGGGAGGAATAGGACATTATTTACCTCATTGCAATTCCAAGCACTTAGACGAGTTCAAATATCAACAAGGACCTGTTGAATAGAGAAAGGTTGATAACAAGCTGGTAACTGATGATAATAACAGCCAAGCTGCAAAATTCATGTTTCATTTACTAAAGCACTGTTCAAACCTCTTGCTGGAGATTTATTTTTACTGCAGCCCCACAGTGTCTTGTGTAATGTTATAACAACCTGGTGTTTGGCCCATTTGTGAAATACTTTGCTAATTTACAAAAAGAGCATTTCAGAACTCGGCCAGAACATTGATTTTTTAATATAGTTGTTTTCCATTTGCCAATGTTTAAGTGACTAGAGTCTATAATATAACCTATAATTTTAATTTGCATAAAACCATCCAACATTATCGCTGTAAATGTGACAACAGTGAATGGAAATTGTAATTACCAAACTCCAATTATCTCTTTTCAAATATACCTAGTCTTTTCAATGTTAATTCCATGTAGCTGAAATATGGTGCCTTCTGGCCCGTTGTGGCTACTGGCTTTCACATTCCCACCATCGATGCTGCCTGACCTGCTGAGGTCCTCCAGCACATTTGAATTTTGCCACGATAAATTCAGCAGGCTTTCTTGAATTGTCAAATAAATTTGTGGAAAATTTTTCTGTTCCACAGATTGACTTCTATTTAGATAAATGTGACTGCAGACCCATGATAATGTATATTTAATAATGTATACTTCTGATTAATGATGCTCCCCAGAGTCCTACATTGAGCATCGATGGGTGCATATCCGTACCATGCACGGTTGATGGAGGCAGCTGCTCCAGGTATCAATGAAATGGAGTTTGAAATCTGAAAGCTAGAACTCTGCCTTGAGGCAAAGATCCTTTAATCAATTATTTTACCAACCGAGAAGTTTCAAAAATATTCATTTTGTTCTAACATGCAACCTACATTAATTCCTCTTTTTGCATTTCCTTTAGTGATTTTGAAATTTATCATGGTGGAAACCAATGATGACTTTAGCATTTACACTGGAACATAGAGTTGTTTTAACGAACCTCTATACAAGGGATATCGGTTACAGCATCCTGTTTCTGGCCTCACTAGAACGTAGCACTGGATGTAATCCTGAGATCACTACCCGGGGGGTCCTGTGTTTAAGGTATTTCCCAACTCCCTGTAGCCATATTGCAGAACCTCCTTCCTTTTCCTACCGATGTCATTTGCGCCAACATGCATGACGGCGTCTGGCTGCTCCCCCTCCCCCTCGAGGCTGTCGTGCAGCCACTCCGAAACGTCCTGGACCAAGTGTCTATCCTCAGATTCAATTCTGCCACACACTGGGCTGGAAAGGCTGAAACTTGTGATTAACGATATTTCTTTGTAAAACAAAGGTCAGAGCTCTTTTCCGCAGTTCTTAAAATAACTTTTTTTGGACAGAGGTAGGGTGTGAGGTGCACTCAGTGGACAAGGGGGGGGGGGGGGGGAGATGAAGGGAGGGGGTTGGGGGCGCAATGTGACTGAAGAGGATGAGCCGTAATTCTCACCTAATCACAGCTCGTTTTGAAATGCAGCGAATCAAGAATTTCAATCATAAACATTCCTCTCCTGCAGTGCCACTGTGCCACCACAAGGCATGGTATATTTGGTACCTGCGTCCCAGTTGCACCATAACCAGATTTCTTAGCTTTGGTGAGATGTATTCAGAGTCAAGAATTCCAGAGACACAAAATAAAAAGAGACCAATATACAAGATCATGGCTCTTTATTAGTGGCTGTTACAATGACATTTGAAAGGGTGGGTGGGATTTGTGTCGCCTGCTGCAAAAGAAAGGGAGGTCAGGACTTCCGAACAACTCCTTGGTTGGACAATAGACCCACTGGTCCTCATGACCCCAACAGGTTAAATCTTGCTGTCTACATAGACAACCTTTGGAAGGGTACATACTGAGTAACGTCCTGCTCCCTGGAAGAGCAGTGTCCAGAGTGGTTACAATGGGTTTCTGGTGACATCTGATCTCTCTCTTTGGAACAGGTTGCAGTCCGTAGTGATGAGGCTTCAATGGGCTTCTGATCGATTCTTCCCTCCGGCACTGTGCAGCAAAACGTTGGAGGTAGACTATCAGCCATGGGCTTGAAGGGCAGGGCAACGCTGAAGATCCCAAAGGCCCATTGTTTTTCCAAATACTGAGCGATCCTACACATACAAATAACAAAGCAAATGCAATGTTAGCATTCATTTCAAGACAACTGGAATATAAACTCAAAAAGCTGGATTAACTCTAAAATATATAAAAATAGATGTAATGCTGAGGCTTTATATGGCACTGGTCAGACCACATGTGGAATATTGTGAGCAGTTTTGGGACCCATATCTGAAGTGGGATATGCTGGTATTAGAGAGGGTGCAGAGGAGGTTTATGAGAATGATTGGATTAACATATGATGAATATTTGACGGCTCTCGACCTGTACTTGCTGGAGTTTAGAAGGATGAGGGGGGACCTCATTGAATAGTGAAAGGATGGAAAGGGTGGACGTGAGAGGACGTTTCCACTAGTGGGAGAGAGTCTAGGACAAGAGGGCACAGCTTCAGAATTAAAGGATGTATCTTTAGAAATTAGACAAGGAGGAATAAAATTAAAGAGAAGACATATAACATTGCAAAGGCTAGTGGGGTAGCTGGAGAATTGGGAAGTTTTTAAAAAAAACAGAAGGTAACTAAAGGTTGAGAGAGTGGGCTGAGAAGTGGCAGTTGGAATACAGCGTAGCATAATGTGGAGTCATGCCTTTTGGTATTAGGAATAAAGGCGTAGACTATTTTCTAAATGGGGAGAGAATTCGGGATTTGGACTCAGGAGTGCTGCTGCAGGATTCCTAAAAAGTTAATTTGTAAGTTGAATCGGTGGTAAGGAAGGCGAATGCAAAGCCAGCAGTTATTTTGAGAGGGCTAGAACACAAATACAGGGATGTAATGCTGAGGAGTTCCTGGGGCACTGGTCAGACCACATTTGGAATATTGTGAGCAGGTTTGGGCACCAAATCTCAGGAATGATGTGTTGGTCCAGAGAACATTTACGAGAATGATCTCAGGAATGATTGGGTTAAGATATGATGGCGTTTGGCGGCACTGGGCCTGTACTTGCTGGAGTTTAGAAGGATGAGGGAGAAACTCATTGAAACTTACCGAACAGTAAAAGTGGATGTGGAGAGGATGTTTCCACCAGTGGAGAGTTTTGGACCAGAAGCCATAGCCTCATAATAAAAGGATGTACCTTTAGAAAGATGAGAAGGAATTTCTTTAGTCAGAGGGTGGTGAAGCTGTGGAATTCATTGCCACAGATGGAGATGGAGGCCAAGTCAATGGATACGTTTGAGGCAGAGATTGACAGATTATTTATTAGTACGGGTATCGGGTTATGGGGCGAGGGCAGGAGAATGGGGTCGAGAGGGAAAGATAGATCAGCCCTGATTGAATGGCAGAGTAGACTTGATGGGCTGAATGGCCTTATTCTGCTCCTGTAACTTATGAATTTCTTTAGGGAGAGGGCGGTGAATCTGTGGAATTATTTGCCACAAACAGTAGCAGAGGCCAAGTTATTGGGAATTTTTAAAGTGGAGATAGACAAGTTCTTAATTAGTAATGGGGTCAAAGGTTACGGGGAGAAGGCAGGAGAATGGGGTTGAGAGGGAAATATAGATCAGCCATGGTTGAATGGTGGAGTAGACTCAATGGGCTGAATGGCCTAATTTTGGTCCTATGACTAATGAACTTAGGACAGGTGGCACTGGCAGAGCAGTTTGAAGACCAACAGCTGTCTACATTGTTGGTGGCACAGGAGCTGCTTAAGACAGTGAGCGATCGGGAGCCACGAATATGCTGCCAGTGAGTGTTCTACAACTGTTTGTAAGGTCCATCTCGTGGGGAATTGCAGAGGAAGGATACCCAAGTAAAGGTCTTACCTGAAGTCCCGAGCGATGTCCCTTACCAGGCACGGGAAGGCAGTTCAGCGGAGAAGCAGCTCAGTCTATTCCTAGTAGCACCACATCCTCCTCAGGAACACAGAAGAGTCAGGAGCGATGAAGCTTCTACATGGTTCCCTTGGTCCATGGCCATCTCTTCAGACCTTGTCCTTTGGTCAATCAGAGGCTGATGATCACCCTGCAAAAAGTTCAATCTCTTCCCTTCTTTGTTCTCCCGTGTTTGGGGGCCTCAAGACTACTGTTGACGGGGCGATCTTGGCTCCCGTAGCCGATGGTCGTGCCCTCTGCATCGGGGGATCTCAGCTCCCCTGCACAAACTGGCAACACCCCTTCCTTCCACCCACTCTACCTCCTGAGAAGATTACAGAGATTCGGCATGTCGAAGAGGATTCTCCTAAACTTCTACAGGTGCATGGCAGAGAGCATTCTGACTGGTTGCATCGTGGCCTGGTTCGGCAACTTGAGCGTCCAGGAGCGAAAAAGACTACAAAATGTTGTGACCACTGCACATCCATCACCGACTTTGACCTCCCCACCGTCGAAGGGATCTATCGTAGTCGCTGCCTCAAAAAGGCAGCAGAAATCATCAATGACCCACACCATCCTGGCCACACATGCATCTCTCCGTTGCCATCAGGAAGAAGGTACAGGAACCTGAAGACTGTAATGTCCAGGTTCAGGAACAGCTCCTTCCCCACAGCCAACGGGCTATTAAATACAACGAATAAGCTCTGGGCTGCAAAAGACTATATTATTATTTGTTATTTGCACTATATTTGTTATTTATTGAACTTTTTATTTTTTCCCCCCCGTTGTGTACTATGTTTACATATTCACATATTCTGTTGTGCTGCAGCAAGTAAGAATTTCATTGTCCCATCCGGGACATATGAAAATAAAACACTCTTGAATCTTGACTCTAGAACCAACACAGGACCAGCTCAAGGCTGTGTACTCAGTCCCCTGCTCTATGCACAGCCAGACCATTCCAATGCCGTCTTTAAATTTCACCGACGATACCATCGTTGTTGGACAAAGAATGGGTAATGACGAGTCAGCGTACAGGAGAGAGATTGATAATCTGAGGGAATGCTGCCAACAGGACATTGTTACTCCTGTTCTTCCATGTCTGCTTGGATATCCTCCAGAATGTGGTTACTGTATAGGAAGGTGGTTTACTGTAGGTGAATTGATTTCCTCATACAGAGAGTGGCTATCAGTCACCATTGATCCTAGGTAGGTGAGTTGGATGGCAGTTTCCAGCTGACTGGTGTTTAGGGTGATTTCAGTGGGGAGTGGAGTGCCTTGACCCATGACAACAGTCGGCTTAATACTGATTGCCAGTCGGTAATCATTGCAAGCGTGAGACAGTCTGTCCATCAGCCCCTGAAGTCCTTCTTCTGTTGGGGTGATGAGTGACCAATACGGTCCCGATGGTTTCTCTTCCTTCTCGGCGGCGTGCCATTCCATGGGCAGTCTGACTTCCGGCACCTACCGAGGGCCCGTACTTGACACTTGTCTCGGCGGTCACTTCGGCTGCCGGGTTCGTCCTTGTTCGTGGCCACTGCGGGCTGAGTCCGGTCTTGAGCGGCTTCAATTTTCTGTCATTCAAGTCCACGGTGATCACCAATCTTGGCCATTTCCTGTCATCAGAAACCGACGTGGTGAATGGAGGCAAGAATGGGGTCTTGAACATTCACAATCCAAACCGTTGTCTGTCCAATCCCTCCACAGATGAAATGTCCTCTCGGAGTCGTGTCCTCGACCGATCTCCGGCACCCACCTTCAAACAATCTGGAGGAGATCCAGTGCCCTAAAAAATCCCACCAAGTTGTTCCTCAACAGCTTCTCCAGCGCCAGGTGTGGACGTTTGCAGAGAACGTGGAGCAAGATTGGGTCTTCAGAATCTTCAAGCAGCTGACATGCAAGTCCATGATGATCGTCAATCTTGGCCATTTCCTGTCATCAGAAACCGACCTGGTAAATGGAGTTTTGAAGGGACTCGATCCAAACATCGTCTGTCCATTCCCTCCACAGATGCTGCCTGACCCACTGAGTTCCTCCAGCAGTTTTCTGCTCCACCTTCGCTGACGGCCGAGCTCTAAAAACACATCTCCATCATGGTCTTCCACTGAGGGCAGTTTACAGAGGATCAGCTCCACATTCTCAGTGACACCAGATCTTCCTCAGCAACACAGCAGGGTCAGGTGTGATGAAGCTTCTGGGTGCCAGCCCTGGTCCATGGCCGTCTCGTCAGATATTGTCCTCTGGTCAATCACAGGAAACATGGCAGAGGTCGATGACCTCAGGAGCGGAAAGCCGATGATCCACAAACTTGTCTTCATTCATGAGACAGTGGTGGAGAACGTTATGTTGCAAGTTCCTGGGTGTCCATGTCTCTGAAGATCTGTCCTGGATGTCCTCGCACATCTCCTTAACCGTGTCTCTGCTCAATCCTGTACAACTGGATCTTCAATTTCCTCATCAGCAGACCACAATCAGCACAAACAGGCAACACCTCCTCCTCTATAACCAACACAGGACCAGCTCAAGGCTGTGTGCTCAGTCCCCTGCTCTATGACCAGGACTACACAGCCGGACCATTCCAATGCTATCTTTAAATTTCACCGACGATACCATCATTGTTGAACAAATGATGGGTAATGACGAGTCAAGAGTACAGGAGAGAGATTGATAATCTGAGGGAATGCTGCCAGTGCAGACGTTTTGTTCTCAATGTCCGCAGGACCACAGAGCTATTTGTTGACTTCAGGAGAAAGCCGCAGATCCACAAACTTGACTTCATTGATGGGACAGTGGTGGAGAAAGTTATGTTCCAAGATCCTGCTTCAAGTTCTGGGCGTTCATATCTCTGAAGATCTGTTCTGGTTCCGACGCGGGCCCCATTTTGTTCTCCACATCACTCCTCGACCGACCTCCGGCACCCACCACGGGCCCATCCTAGGCTGCCCACTGCCGGGTCCTCTCCCATTCATTTACTGTTCTTGATGCAGGTGAGTCGCCCAAGCTTCACTGCTGTACAGTAACGTGTTCAACACTCACGCGTTGTAGACAGTTACCTTGGTCTTCATTGTGAGTTTCCTGTTCTTCCATGTCCACTTACTTAGCCTCCCGAATGTGGGTGCTGTAGAGGAAGGTGTATACTGTACGTGAATTGGTTTCCTCATCCAGAGAGTAGCTGTGAGTCTCCGTAGATCCTAGGTTGGTGAATTTAAGACATTTTCCAGCGGAGTGGTGTTTATGGTGATTTCAGAGGGGAGTGGAATGCCCTGACCCATGACAACAGTCATCTTAACGCTGATTGCCAGTCGGTCTTTGGTGCAAGCATGAGACAGTCTGTCCATCAGCCCATGAAGTCCTTCTTCTGTTGGGGAACTGAGTGCAGCATCATCAGCGGGCTGGAGTTCCCTTATAAGCACAGTTCTCATCTTCGTCTTGGTTTCAACATTGCCACATTGAAGAGCATCTCATCACTTCTGGTTTGAAGATACACGTCTTCCATGTCTCTTTGTAAGACAAAGAACAAAAGAGCAGATTGGAAGATGCCGAACACCCTGGGAGTTGGGACACAGCCTTGCTTCACTCCACTTCTCATGGGGAAACTGTCCGATGTAGCTTCATCAAATTCCACTGGAGAAACATGTTCGCATGGAAGGACCAAGTGATGGTTAGAAGACGTGGTGGACCTCTAATCTTCTCCAGTAGAGGCTGTGTCTGCTGACAGAATCAAAAGCTTTGGTAAGATCCACAAAGGCGATGAACAATGGGGTTTGCTGCTCTTGACATTTTTCTTGGATTTGACACAGGGAGAAGATCGTGTCCATTGTGGATCTATCTCCATGGAAACCGCATTGTGCCTCAGGTCAGCGAGTCTGTGCAGTCTATGCAGGATCACTCTGGCAAAGACCTTTCCTTGTAACACTCAGAAGTGAGATGTCCCTGTAGTTGGTGCACTCGCTGTGATCTCCCTTGTCCTTGTGCAGTGTGACGATGTTGGTGTTATTCGTGTGTTGAGGGACACCACCCTCTCTCTGATGATTGTCAGTCGGTCTTTGTTGCGACCTTGAGCCAGTCTGTCCATCAGCCCCTGAAGTCCTTCTCCTGTTGGGGTGATGAGTGACCAATGTGGTCCCGATGGTCCTTCTTTCTTCTCGGCAGCACGTCCTTGACCGACCTCCGGCACCCGCCACGGGCCCGTCCTTGACCCTTGTTCTCGGCAGACACTTTGGCCACTGGGCTCGTCTTTGTTCACAGCTACCGCCGGCCGAGTCTTGACCAGCTCTGTGCCAGCGGCCGGCTCGACTCCAGCGACGCTCATCGGGAGGTTCCCTCAGCAACACAGGGTCAGGTGTGATGAAGCTTCCGCCTGCCACTCCTGGTCCGTGGCCGTCTCTTCAGACCTTGTCCTCTGATCAATCTCAGGAACGTGCCAGAGGCCGATGATCACCGTGGACTTGAATGGCAGAACATTGAAGATCCCAAAGGCCAATCTTACTCCACGTTCTACTCGACCTTCCACACCTGGTGCTGGAGAAGCTG
Source organism: Raja brachyura (assembly GCA_963514005.1). The sequence continues at coordinate 23,184,131 of OY740819.1, forward strand.
TTGAGGAACAACTTGGTGGGACTTCTTGTGGCCCTGGTTCTCCTCCAGATGGTGTAAAGGGTAAAACATGAAACATCTGCCGACTAATGTGATCACCAGCTGTTTGCGAGAAACTTTCCCTCTGAAGACTTGCAGGAAAATGCTACTGGGGCAGAAGATAAGTGAGAGCCAGGCGAATTTGACAAATTCTTAAACGCGTGGATTCTCACGTGCAACAGATCGCTGCCAGTTGTACTGGAAAATGTTGACGACGAAATCCCAAATGCAGACGAGAGCGCGGGTGGGGAGGAGGTTGTAGCTCTTTTTGAAGTGGCTCTTAAAAGGGCCTTTGTTGGACGGAGTGAGAAATTCCTCTACGGTCCCCACCGATGTGGCTTCATATCCGATGGTTTTACAGGAATGGCACTCGGGTTCCAGACATCACTTTTGTTGCGTGACAAGAAATTTGTCAAACTCGTCCAGTTCCAACTCATCATCTGCCCCAGTGGCATTTTCCTGCAAGTCTTCGGGGGGAAAGTTCCTGGCAAACAGCTGGCGACAACATCAGTCGGCAGATGTTTCATGCTTTCCCCTTCACACCGTCTGGAGGAGACCCTGGGCGACAAGAAGTCCCCCCAAGTTGTTCCTCAACTGCTTCCTTAGCACCAAGTGTGGAAGGTTGTGTAGAATGTAGAGTAAGATTGGCTTTTGGCATCTTCAATGTTCTTTTTTGTTTTGTTTTTTTTTTTTTTTTTTTTTTTTGTAATATTTTTTTATTTGAAGTAAACCGTTTACAATGTAAAGCTTACTTTATAAACTAACACCTTAATTCAATATTACTACAAATAACATATCAATACTTAATATCTTCTATTTTTTGGAAATAAAGAAAAAGATATATAAAAGAGAAAAGAAAAAAGAGTAAATAAAAAAAAATAAAAAATTCTTCCCACATACTTCAATCGTAAATAAAAAGAAAAATAAAAAGGGAAAATTTGAAAAACAAAAATATTACATATATATAAACAAAAACTAAAGTCATTATACGAAATACTATTTCATTCAGAAATATCTCTAATAAAGCATCTTCAATGTTCTGCCATTCAAGTCCACGGTGATCATCGACCTCTGTCATGTTCATGAGATTGACCAGAGGACAAGAATCCAGCCTTCACTGGCTCCGAGCCGGTGACCAGGTCGGTTCCAGAACGGCTGCACGGCGCTCTCCGTGAGCACGTCACGTGCTCCTGCTCCAGGTGTGGAAGGTTGCAGAGAACGTGGAGCAAGATTGGGCTTTCTGGATCTTCAAGCATCTGTCATTCGAGTCCACGGTGATCATCAAACTTGGCCGTTTCCAGTCGTCAGAAACCGACCTGGTAAATGGAGACAAGAATGGAGTCTTGAAGGATCCCGATCCAAACGTCGTCCGTCCATTCCGTCCGCATATGCCTTGTTCTCTCAGTGGCGTGTCCTCGACTGACTTCCGGCGCCCACTGAGGGCGCATCTTTGGCCAACCGCCGGCACTCACACATCTGTCACGTTTGTCCCTTCAAACAATCTGGAGGAGATCCAGGGTCACAAGAAATACAGAAGTGAAATCCCAACAAGTTGTTCCTCACAGCTTTTCCAGCGCCAGGTGTGGACGTTCGCAGAGAACGTGGAGCAAGATTGGATCTTCGGGATCTTCAATCATCCGTCATGCCAGTCCAAGGTGATCATTAATCTTGGCCATTTCCTGTCATCATAATCCAACCTGGTAAATGGAGACAAGAATGGAGTCTTGAAGGGTCCCGGTCCAAACATCGTCCCCCCATTCCCTCCACAGATGCTGACCCGCTGAGTTCTTCCAGCAGTTTTCTGCTCCAACTTCACTGACAGCCGAGCTCTAAAAACACATCTCCATCACGGTCTTCCACTGAGGGCAGTTTACAGAGGATCAGCTCCACATTCCCAGTGACACCAGATCTTCCTCAGCAACACAGCAAGGTCAGGTGTGATGAAGCTTCTGTGTGCCAGCCCTGGTCCATGGCCGTCTCGTCAGATATTGTCCTCTGGTCAATCACTGGAAACGTGGCAGATGGTCGATGCCCCAGGAGCGGAAAGCTGATGATCCAAACTTGTCTTCATTCATGGGACAGTGATAGTGAACGTTATGTTGCAAGTTCCTGGATGTCCATGTCTCTGAAGATCTGTCCTGGATGTCCAGCACATTAATGCAATCACACACAAAGCTTATGACCACCTCTAAACTTTCGTAGCATCCACAAAGGCGATGAACATGGGGTTTGCTGCTCTTGACATTTTCCTTGTATTTGACGCAGGGAGAAGATCATGTCCATTGTGGATCCACCTCCATGGAAACCGCATTTTGGCTCAGGTCAGCGAGTCTGTGCAGTCTTTGCAGGATCACTCTGGCAACACTCCTGTAACACTCAGAAGTGAGATGTCCCTGTAGTTGGTGCACTCCCTTGTTCTTGTACAGTGTGACGCTGTTGGTGTTACGTGTGTGTTACACAGAAACTGCTCAGTCCGTCACAGGTGATGATCTCCTCGCCATCAAAGGGATCTACAGGAGATGCTGCCTGCACAAGGCAGCTAATATCAAAGACCCACCACCCTACCAGTATGAAAAGCTAACAGAAGCAGGGAAACTGACCTCCATGTTCAAGAGCAGCTTCTCCCCAGCAGTTACAAGCCTCTCGAACACAGCACAACATGAACCACAACGATGAGATATTATGGACTGTGTCTTTTGCTGCCCGACAGATATTTTTTACACTAGCATTCAATTATTAATTTTCTGTATTTTTATTTTATTAGTAATCTGTGTGTCGTTGCACTACGCTCCCAATATTTTGTTCAGAAGCTCAAAAAACGTGACCTCCAGGTTCAGGAACAGCTTCTTCCCAGCAACCATCAGGCTCTTGAACACTGCCCGACACAAACCACATCTAGGAACTGTGTAGAACTATGGACTGAGTCTTTGGTTGCATTAGACATGTTTCCAGTGGTATCAGGAGAATCAATTTACTGAAATGTAAATTAATGCATTTTTGTGTTGTTGCAATTACAGGCGAGAAATACGACCCCCGGCCAACATACCCCTCTCCCTCACCCCGTCCCCATACTGCTCACCTCACCACCCCCCCCCCCGCCAGTACACCCACCCAGCCTACACACACCTCACACCCGCCCACACACCCCCCTCCCTCCACCATCACACCTCCCCTCTGGCTCCACAATGCTTGCTGCCCACCCCCCCCACGAACACACACCCTCCTCCCCCACCTTCCCTCTACCTCCCCCACTCACCCCCCGCCAATACACCCCCCCGACCTACATCCCCTCCTCCACACACACCCTCTCCCCACACCCTCTCCGGCACACAGCCCCTACCCCACCCCCTCCCAAATCCCTCCCCCTCTATCCCACATCTCTCCCCCACACCCCCCCCCTTTGCTTCCACAATGCTCGCTGGCCCCCCACAACCCGCGTACACACACCCTCTCTCCCCCACACAAATCCCTCCTCCACACCCCCCCTCCTCCACACCCCACACTGCCCCCCTCCCACACACATGATGAAGCTTCTGTGTGCCACCCCTAGTCCTTGGCAGCCTCTTCAGATCTCAGGAACATGGCAGAGGTCGATGATCATGGTGGACTTGAATGGCAGAACATTGAAGATCCCAAAGGCCAATCTTAGTCCACGTTCTACGCAACCTTCCACACCTGGTGCTGGAGAAGCTCTTGAGGAACAACTTGGTGGATTCTTGTGGCCCTGGTTCTCCTCCTGATGGTGTAAAGGGTAAAACATGAAACATCTGCCGACTGATGCGATCTCCAGCTGTTTGCGAGGAACTTTCCCTCCGAAGACTTGCAGGAAAATGCAACTGGGGCAGAAGATGAGTGAGAGCCAGACGTGTTTGACAAATTTCTTAAACGCGTGGATTCTCCGTGCAACAGATCGCTGCCAGTTGTACCGGAAAATGTTGACGATGAAATCCCAAATGCAGACGAGAGCGCGGGTGGGGAAGAGGTTGTAGCTCTTTCTGGTGGCTCTTAAAAGGGCCTTTATGGATGCAGTGAGAAATTCCGGTGCGGTCCCCACCGATGTGGCTTCATATCCGTTAGTTTTACACGAATGGCACTCGGGTTCCAGACATCGCTTTTGTTGCGTGCTATCCAATCCCTCTTGGGGTTGCACAGGAGAATCCATGGCTTTTAAAAAAATTGTCGAACTCGTCCAGTTCCGCCTCATCATCTGCCCCAGTGGCATTTTCCTGCAAGTCTTTGGTGGGAAAGTTCCTCGCAAACAGCTGCCGACCACATCCATGTTTTCCCTTCACACCATCTGGAGCAGATCCTGGGCAACAAGAAGTCCCACATAGTTGCAACCTCCAGGTTCAGGAACAGCTTCTTCCCAGCAACCATCAGGCTCTTGAACACTGCCCAACACAAACTATATCTGTGAACTGTGAAGAACTGTGGACTGAGTCTTTGGTTGCATTACAGACATGTTTACAGTATCGTGAGTATAAATTGACTGAAATGTAAATTAATGCATTTTTGTGTTGTTGCAATTACAGGCTTGTTAATCTACAGCAAGAAATACAGCCCCCCCCACACCCCTCACGCCCGCCCACACACACCACCCCCCCACATCTTCCTTCCTCACACACCCCCACCCCCACACACCCCCTCTCTGGCTCCACAATGCTCGCACCTCCCCCCCACACACACCGTCCTTCTCCACTCTCCCCCTCCCACATCCTCCCTTTTTAACCTTGTGAACCTATGCTGCACTCCCTCAATAGCAAGAATGCCCCTCCTCAACTTTGCAGACCAAAACTGTACACAATGCTCCAGGTGCGGTCTCACTAGGGCTCTGTACAACTGCAGAAGGCCCTCTTTGCTCCGATACACAATGCCTCTTGTTATGGAGGACAACATGCCATTTGTTTTCTTCACTTCCTGCTGTACCTGCATGCTTACTTTCATAGGTTGATGAACAAGGACCCCCAGATCCCGTTGTACTTCCCCTTTTCCCAACTTGACACCATTTAGACCCAACCTGTCCAAGTCACCCTGCATCCTCATAGCATCCTCCTCACAGTTCACACTGCCACCCAGCTTTGTGTCATCTGCAAATTTGCTAATGTTACTTGTAATCCCTTCACCTAAATCATTATCATATATTGTAAATAGCTGCAGTCCCAGCACCGAGCCTTGCGCTACCCCACTAGTCACTGCCTGCCATTTTTAAAGGGACCCGTTAATCCCTACTCTTTGTTTCCTGTCTGCCAACCAATTTTCTATCCATGTCAGCACTCTACCCCAATACCATGTGCCCTAATTTTGCCCACCAATCTCCTATGTGGGACCTTATCGAATGCTTTCCTAAAGTCCAGGTACACTACATCCACTGGCTCTCCCTTGTCCATTTTCCTAGTTACATCCCACTTGGGCGACATTTTTGGCAACAGCCTGAAAAGAGGTTGCCGCATCGTGGTGGTGGGGTTGTGACGTGGTGTGACGCATGTAGTGACGCGTGTTGTCTCCCTGTCGTCCCTGGATTCTGGAATGTTCACAATCCAGGGGCAACATCTGGGTGCCTCATCATGACGTGCGCCCTGTCACACGCTGACGTATTCTGTCCTGCGGGTGACGCCCGGTTAGGGACCACAGATGGGCTGTAAAATATCCTTCCTTCAATGCATGGATTTTAAACGCTAATATATTAAAATTAATACAATAAAATCAATTGTGCAAATGAAAAGAGGTCTGTTGTTCAGTTTTATTTACAGATGTATTGGACCGCTTCCAGATCCAATCACCGTCTCTAACTTTTCACAGGGATGGATTCAGTGTAGATGGTTTCATTCAGGGATGTGACAGCTAGATCCCACTAATAATACTGCACAAAGGCCACACCATCTGTTTTAGTAACATTGACTATGGGATAAATGCAGACTTTGGGAACAACACCCCCCACCTCCCCGCCCCCTCACCTTGCTTCAAAATGGGTGGTGGGTATTTAGACCCAGTGGCCAGAGCAGGTGGGTGGCACTGGTACATTGACAACATTGCCTGTACCCAGTTGAAAAGCTGCTGCCTCTGGGGGTTTGTAGAGACCACTGGAAGAGAGATCTGCCTCTGGGACAACTCGTGGCCAACAGTTTAGTTCCCATGAGGAGCAGGCAGAACAGGGTTCAAGTCCAACCCCTGGGTCCCCTGTATCACATTTAGTTCAGAGATACAGTGCCCTTCAGCCCACCGAGTCCGCACCGACCAGCGATCCCCCGCACACTGTCCCACACACATGAGGGACAATTTATACTTATACCAAGCCTATCAACCTAGAATTAAGGTTAGTGTTAGAGTTAGGGTTAGGATTAGTGTCAGGGTTAGGGTTAGAGTTAGGGTTAAGGCTAGGGATTTGTATAAATTGTCCCTAGCCAGTGTGCGGGTATTCGCTGGTCACAGGGTAGGTCCACAAATGGGGGGCTTCGGGGAAAGTGGAAGGGGGGGGGGGGGGTTGGAGAATGGGAGAAGGGAGGGAGAGGGGCAGAAGGGGATGTGACGGGAGGGGGGGGAGTGGAGAAGGGGGAGAAGAGTGGAGTGGGGAGAAGTGGGGGAAAGGGAAGAAGGGGGTGGAGGGTGGAAGGGTAGGGAGGGCAGTGGAGAAGGAGGGATGGGGCGGGAGGGGGAAGAGGAGGGTGGAGAGGAGAGGGGAGTTCAGTCGACACTCACTGAATCGATCCCTGTGAAAAGTTAGAGACGGTGATTGGATCTGGAAGCGGACCAATACATCTGTAAATAAAACTGAACGACGCAGACATCTTTTCATTTGCACAATTGATTTTATTGGATTAATTTTAATATATTAATGTATAAAATCCGTGCATTGAAGGAAGAATATTGTACAGCCCATCTGTGGTCCCCAACACTAACACTAAACCTGATCCTAACCCTAACTGGGCGTCACCCGCAGGACAGAGTACGTCAGCGTGTACGTCGTACAACTTGACGGTTTTACGGGCGTCAGTCATTGACGCTCGCAGTTGCCGAAAAAATCTCAAAATGGGACAGGCCCTGTACTGCTATCCAAATGTGCTGCTATTTCATCTTTTATAATTGATTCCAGCATCTTCCCCACCACCGATGTCAGGCTGACTGGTCTATAATTCTGTTTTCTCTCTCCCATCTTTCTTGAAAAATGGGATAACATTAGCTACCATCCGATCCACAGGAACTGATCCTCAATCTATAGAACATTAGAAAATTATCACAAATGCATCCACTATTTCTAGAACCACTTCCTTAAGTACCCTGGGATGCAGACCATCAGGCCCTGGGGATTTATCTGCCTTCAGTCCCATCAGTTTACGCATTCCCAGCCCTGGTCCTCTTGCAGCCATGTCTCTGTAGTTCCCACAACATCATACTTGCCAATTTCTAACTGAGCCTCAAGCTCGTCCACTTTATTTCTTATATTTTGCGCATTAATATAGAACACTTTAACTTCGGTATTCACCTCCCCTCTCACACCGGTCACTACTGGCCCTGACCTTACTCTCTTATCCCTTCTCAAACTTTCCTTCCCATTAATTTGGGTCTTTTGGAACTTTTCCAGTACTTGCTTTCCCTTTAACTCTATATTTATACTCCTAATTCACTCCACTACTCATCGGGAAACTGTCCGAAGTAGCGTCATTAAATTGCACTGTAGATGCATGTTCTTGTGGAAGGACTGAGTGAGGTTTAGAAGACATGGTGGACATCCACTCGTCTCCAATACCTGGTAGAGCCACGTCTGTGGACAGAATCGAAGGACAGATAACAGCACTTACAAACTGAGTCTTGTAAAATGTCACCAAACTTGGCCTCTCTGTCTACTATCTCAATCTACTACTGTTATACACTTGTACTGTATTCGAGATGCTTATTTAAGATTTGTCACAGTGACCATGTATGGTGATACATGTATTAAACTGTATACAGAAATGAATTTCACTTTAGCTCGGTGAATATGACTAATACAAAACCATTGGACATTTATACGCACAGTTCTTACCTTGGTCTTGGCTTTCAGCGTTGCTGGAATGAAGAGGTTCCTGTCGCTTCTAGTGTGAAGATACGCTCCTTCTGTGTCAGTCGTGAAGACAAAGGTCAGAGGGCAGATAGGAAGATGCCGAACAGCACGGGAGCTGGGACACAACCTTGCTTCAATAGACAATAGGTGCAGGAGTAGGCCATTCGGCCCTTCGAGCCAGCACGGCCATCCAATGTGATCACGACTGATCGTCCACCATCAGTACCCCGTTCCTGCCTTCTCCCCATATCCCCTGACACCGTTATCCTTAAGAGCCCTATCTAGCTCTCTCTTGAAAGCATCCAGAGAACCGGCCTCCACCGCCCTCTGAGGCAGAGAATTCCACAGACTCACAACTCTCTGTGAGAAAAAGTGTTTCCCCACCTCCGTTCTAAATGGCTTACTCCTTATTCTTAAACTGTGGCCCCTGGTTCTGGACTCCCCCAACATCGAGAACATGTTTCCCATCTCTAGTGTCCAATCCCTTAATAATCTAATATGTTTCAATATGATCCCGTCTCATCCTTCTAAATTCTAGAGTGTACAAGCCCAGCCGCTCCATTCTTTCAGCATATGACAGTCCCGCCATCTCGGGAATTAACCTGGTGAACCTACGCTGCACTCCCTCAATAGCACGAATGCCCCTCCTCAATTTAGTAAATCAAAACTGCACACAAAACTCCAGGTGTGGTCTCACTGGGGCCCTGTACAACTGCAGAAGAACGTCTTTGCTCCTATACACAATGTCTCTTGTTATTAAGGACAACATGCCATTCGCTTTCTTCACTGCCTGCTGTACCTGCATGCTTACTTTCATAGGTTGATGAACAAGGACCCCCAGATCCCGTTGTACTTCCCCTTTTCCCAACTTGACACCATTTAGATAATAATCTGCATTCCTGTTTTTGCTACCAACGTGGATAACCTCACATTTATCCGCATTAAACTTCATCTGCCATGCCCACCCAACCTGTCCAAGTCACCCTGCATCCTCATAGCATCCTCCTCAGTTCACACTGCCACCCAGCTTTGTGTCATCTGCAAATTTGCTAATGTTACTTGTAATCCCTTCACCTAAATCATTGATGTATATTGTAAATAGCTGCGGTCTCAACACCGAGCCTTGCGGTAACCCACTAGTCATTGCCTGGCATTCTGAAAGGGACCCGTTAATTCCTACTCTTTGTTTCCTGTCTGCCAACCAATTTTCTATCCAGGTCAGCACTCTACCCCAATACCATGTGCCCTAATTTTGCCCACTAATCTCCTATGTGGGACCTTATCGAATGCTTTCTGAAAGTCCAGGTACACTACATCCACTGGCTCTCCCTTGTCCATTTTCCTAGTTACATCCCACTTGGGCGACATTTTTGGCAACAGCCTGAAAAGAGGTTGCCGCATCGTGGTGGTGGGGTTGTGACGTGGTGTGACGCATGTAGTGACGCGTGTTGTCTCCCTGTCGCCCCTGGATTCTGGAATGTTCACAATCCAGGGGCAACATCTGGGTGTCTCATCATGACGTGCGCTCTGTCACACGCTGACGTATTCTGTCCTGCGGGTGACGCCTGGTTAGGGCTAGGGACCACAGATGGGCTGTAAAATATCCTTCCTTCAATGCATGGATTTTAAACATTAATATATTAAAATTAATACAATAAAATTAATTGTGCAAATGAAAAGAGGTCTGTTGTTCAGTTTTATTTACAGATGTATTGGTCCGCTTCCAGATCCAATCACCGTCTCTAACTTTTCACACGGATGGATTCAGTGTAGATGGTTTCATTCAGGGATGTGACAGCTAGATCCCACTAATAATACTGCACAAAGACCACATCATCTGTTTTAGTAACATTGACTATGGGATAAATGCAGACTTTGGGAACAACACCACCCACCTCCCCGCCCCCTCACCTTGCTTCAAAATGGGTGGTGGGTATTTAGACCCAGTGGCCAGAGCAGGTGGGTGGCACTGGTACATTGACAACATTGTCTGTACCCAGTTGGAAAGCTGCTGCCTCTGGGGGTTTGGAGAGACCACTGGAAGAGAGATCTGCCTCTGGGACAACTCGTGGCCAACAGTTTAGTTCCCATGAGGAGCAGGCAGACATTGGGGGTTCGAGTCCAACCCCTGGGGCTCCTGTATCACATTTAGTTCAGAGATACAGTGCCCTTCAGCCCACCAGCGATCCCCCGCACACTGTCCCACACACATGAGGGACAATTTATACTTATACCAAGCCTATCAACCTAGAATTAAGGTTAGGGTTAGTGTTAGGGTTAGAGTTAGGGTTAAGGCTAGGGATTTGTATAAATTGTCCCTAGCCAGTGTGGGGGTATTCGCTGGTCGCAGGGTAGGTCCACAAATGGGGGGCTTCGGGGAAAGTGGAGGGGGGGGGGGTTGGAGAATGGGACAAGGGATGGAGAGGGACAGAAGGGGATGTGGATCTGGAAGCGGACCAATACATCTGTAAATAAAACTGAACAACTCAGACATCTTTTCATTTGCACAATTGATTTTATTGGCAAAGTCCTGTTCAACTCATCTGCCATTTCCTTGTTCCCCATATTAAATTCACCCTTTTCAGTCTTCAAGGGTCCAACTTTGGTCTTAACTATTTTTTTCCTCTTCATATATCTAAATAATCTTTTACTATTCTATTTTATATTCTTGGCTAACTTACCTTCGTACCTCATCTTTTTTCCCCGTATTGCCTTTTTAGTTATCTTCTGTTGCTCCTTAAACGTTACCCAATCCTCTGGCTTCCCGCTCATCTTTGCTATGTTATACTTCTCTTTTATTTCTATACTGTCCCTGACTTCCCTTGTCGGCCACAGTCGCCCCTTACTCCCTTTGGAATCTTTCTTCCTCTTTGGAATGAACTGCTCCTGCACCTTCTGTATTATTCCCAGAAATACCTGCCATTGTTGTTCCACTGTCATCCCTGCTAGTGTATCTTTCCAGTCAACTTTGGCAGCTCCTACCTCATGGCTCCATAATGCCCCTTATTCAACTGTAAAACTGACATCTCCAATTTACCCTTCTCCCTCTCAAATTGTAGATTAAAACATCATATTATGGTCCTTTACCTCGAGTTCCCTTATCAAATCCGGTTCATTACACAACACTAAATCCAGAATTACCTTCTCCCTGGTAGGCTCCAGTACAAGATGTTCGAAGAATCCATCACGGAGGCACTCCACAAACTCCCTTTGTTGGGGTCCAGTACCAACCTGATTTTCCCATTCTACATGCATGTTGAAATCTCCCATAACAACCGTAGTGTTACCTTTGCGACATGCTAATTTTAACTCTTGATTCAATTTGCACCCTATATCCAGGCTACTATTTGGGGGCCTGTAGATGTCCAATTAGGGATTTTTACCCTTATAATCCCTCAGTTCTATCCATACTGACTCCACATCTCCTGATTCTGTGTCACCACTCACAAGAGACTGCATTTCATTCCTCACCAACAGAGCTACCCCACCCCCTCTGCCCACCTGCCTGTCTTTTTGATAGGACATATAACTCTTGAATATTCAGTTCCCAGCCCTGGTCCTCTTGCAGCCATGTCTCTGTAGTTCCCACAACATCATACTTGCCAATTTCTAACTGAGCCTCAAGCTCGTCCACTTTATTTCTTATATTTTGCGCATTAATATAGAACACTTTAACTTCTCAAACTTTCCTTCGCATTAATTCGGGTCTTTTGTAACTTTTCCAGTACTTGCTTTCCCTTTAACTCTATATTTATACTCCCAATTCACTCCACTACTCATGGGGAAACTGTCCGAAGTAGCGGCATCAAATTGCACTGTAGATGCATGTTCTTGTGGAAGGACTGAGTGAGGTTTAGAAGACGCGGTGGATATCCACTCGTCTCCATTACCTGGTAGAGCCACGTCTGTGGACAGAATCGAAGGACAGATAACAGCACTTACAAACTGAGACTTGTAAAATGTCACCAAACCTGGCCTCTCTGTCTACTATCTCAATCTACTACTGTTATACACTTGCCCGTATTCGAGATGCTTATTTAAGATTTGTCATAGTGACCATGTATGGTGATATATGTATTAAACTGTGTACAGAAATGAATTTCACTTTAGCTCGGTAAATATGACTAATACAGAACCATTGGACATTTAAACGCACAGTTCTTACCTTGGTCTTGGCTTTCAGCGTTGCTGGAATGAAGAGGTTCCTGTCGCTTCTAGTGTGAAGATACGCTCCTCCTGTGTCAGTCGTGAAGACAAAGGACAGAGGGCAGATAGGAAGATGCCGAACAGCATGGGAGCTGGGACACAACCTTGCTTCAATAGACAATAAGTGCAGGAGTAGGCCATTCGGCCCTTCAAGCCACCACAGCCATTCAATGTGATCATGGCTGATCATCCACAATCAATACCCCACTCCTGCCTTCTCCCCATTTCCCCTGACTCCGCTATCCTTAAGAGCCCTATCTAGCTCCCTCTAGAAAGCATCCAGAGAACCGGCCTCCACCGCCCTCTGAGGCAGAGAATTCCACAGACTCACCACTCTCTGTGAGAAAAAGTGTTTCCCCACCTCCGTTCTAAATAGCTTACTCCTTATTCTTAAACTGTGGCCCCTGGTTCTGGACTCCCCCAACATCGAGAACATGTTTCCCATCTCTAGTGTCCAATCCCTTAATAATCTAATATGTTTCAATATGATCCCGTCTCATCCTTCTAAATTCTAGAGTGTACAAGCCCAGCTGCTCCATTCTTTCAGCATATGACAGTCCCGCCATCTCGGGAATTAACCTTGTGAACATACGCTGCATTCCCTCAATAGCAAGAATGTCCTTCCTCAAATTTGGAGACATAAACTGCACCCAATACTCCAGGTGTGGTCTCATTAGGGCTCTGTACAACTGCAGAAGGACTTCTCCTCCTATACACAACTCCTCTTGTTATTAAGGCCAACATGCCATTCGCTTTCTTCACTGCCTGCTGTACCTGCATGCTTACTTTCATTGACTGATGAACAAGGACCCCCGGATCCCGTTTAACTTCCCCTTTTCCCAACTTGACACCATTTAGATAGTAATCTGCCTTCCTATTTTTGCAACCAAAGTTGATAACCTCACATTTATCCACGTTAAACTTCATCTGCCATGCATCTGCCCACTCACCCAACCGGTCCAAGTCACCCTGCATCCTCAGAGCTCCCTCCTCACAGTTCATTAATAGATATTATAAATAGCTGCGGTCCCAGCACCGAGCCTTGCGCTACCCCACTAGTCACTGCCTGCCATTTTTAAAGGGACCCGTTAATCCCTACTCTTTGTTTCCTGTCTGCCAACTAATTTTCTATCCGGGTCAGCACTCTACCCCCAATTCCATGTGCCCTAATTTTGTCCACCAATCTCCTATGTGGGACCTTATCGAATGCTTTCTGAAAGTCCAGGTACACTACATCCACTGGCTCTCCCTTGTCCATTTTCCTAGTTACATCCCACTTGGGCGACATTTTTGGCAACAGCCTGAAAAGAGGTTGCCGCATCGTGGTGGTGGGGTTGTGACGTGGTGTGACGCATGTAGTGACGCGTGTTGTCTCCCTGTCGCCCCTGGATTCTGGAATGTTCACAATCCAGGGGCGACATCTGGGTGCCTCATCATGACGTGCGCCCTGTCACACGCTGACGTATTCTGTCCTGCGGGTGACGCCCGGTTAGGGACCACAGATGGGCTGTAAAATATCCTTCCTTCAATCCATGGATTTTAAACATTAATATATTAAAATTAATACAATAAAATCAATTGTGCAAATGAAAAGAGGTCTGTTGTTCAGTTTTATTTACAGATGTATTGGTCCGCTTCCAGATCCAATCACCGTCTCTAACTTTTCACAGGGATGGATTCAGTGCAGATGGTTTAATTCAGGGATGTGACAGCTAGATCCCACTAATAATACTGCACTAAGGCCACATCATCTGTTTTAGTAACATTGACCATGGGATAAATGCAGACTTTAGGAACAACACCCCCCCACCTCCCCGCCCCCTCACCTTGCTTCAAAATGGGTGGTGGGTATTTAGACCCAGTGGCCAGAGCAGGTGGGTGGCACTGGTACATTGACAACATTTCCTGTACCCAGTTGAAAAGCTGCTGCCTCTGGGGGTTTGCAGAGACCACTGGAAGAGAGATCTGCCTCTGGGACAACTCGTGGCCAACAGTTTAGTTCCCATGAGGAGCAGGCAGAACATTGGGGGTTCGAGTCCAACCTCTGGGCCCCCTGTATCACATTTAGTTCAGAGATACAGTGCCCTTCAGCCCACCGAGTCCGCACCGCCCAGCGATCCCCCGCACACTGTCCCACACACACGAGGGACAATTTATACTTATACCAAGCCTATCAACCTAGAATTAAGGTTAGTGTTAGAGTTAGGGTTAGGATTAGTGTCAGGGTTAGCGTTAGAGTTAGGGTTAAGGCTATGGTTTTGTATAAATTGTCCCTAGCCAGTGTGGGGGTATTCGCTGGTCGCAGGGTAGGTCCACAAATGGGGGGCTTCGGGGAAAGTGGAGGGGGGGGGGGTTGGAGAATGGGAGAAGGGAGGGAGAGGGACAGAACGGGATGTGACGGGAGGGGGGGGAGTGGAGAAGGGGGAGAAGAGTGGAGCGGGGAGAAGTGGGGGAAAGGGAAGAAGGGGGGTGGAGGGGGGAAGGGTAGGGAGGGCAGTGGAGAAGGAGGGATGGGGCCGGAGGGGCGAAGAGGAGGGTGGAGAGGAGAGGGGAGTTCAGTCGACACTCACTGAATCGATCCCTGTGAAAAGTTAGAGACGGTGATTGGATCTGGAAGCGGACCAATACATCTGTAAATAAAACTGAACGACGCAGACATCTTTTCATTTGCACAATTGATTTTATTGGATTAATTTTAATATATTAATGTATAAAATCCGTGCATTGAAGGAAGAATATTGTACAGCCCATCTGTGGTCCCCAACACTAACACTAAACCTGATCCTAACTCTAACCGGGCGTCACCCGCAGGACAGCGTACGTCAGCGTGTACGTCGTACAACTTGACGGTTTTACGGGCGTCAGTCACTGACGCTCGCAGTTGCCGAAAAAATCTCAAAGTGGGACAAGCCCTGTACTGCTATCCAAATGTGCTGCTATTTCATCTTTTATAATTGATTCCAGCATCTTCCCCACCACCGATGTCAGGCTAACTGGTCTATAATTCTGTTTTCTCTCTCCCATCTTTCTTAAAAAATGAGATAACATTAGCTACCATCCGATCCACAGGAACTGATCCTCAATCTATAGAACATTGGAAAATTATCACCAATGCATCCACTAATTCTAGAGCCACTTCCTTAAGTATCCTGGGATGCAGACATCAGGCCCTGGGGATTTATCAGCCTTCAGTCCCATCAGTTTACGCAACACCATTTCCTGCCTAATGTGGATTCTCTTCTGTTCCTCAGTCATCCCAGATCCTCTGGCCACTAGTTCATCCGGAAGATTGTTTGTGACTTCCTTAATGAAGGCGGATCCAAAGTCCTGTTCAGCTCATCTGCCATTTCCTTGTTCCCCATAATAAATTCACCCATTTCAGTCTTCAAGGGTCCAACTTTCGTCTTAACTATTTTTTTCCTCTTCACATACCTAAAGAATCTTTTACTATTTTATATTCTTGGCTAACTTACCTTCGTACCTCGTCTTTTTTCCCCTATTGCTTTTTTAGTTATCTTCTGTTGCTCCTTAAACGTTATCCAATCCTCTGGCTTCCTGCTCATCTTTGCTATGTTATACTTCTCTTTTATTTTTATACTGTCCCTGACTTCCCTTGTCGGCCACAGTCGCCCCTTACTCCCTTTGGAATATTTCTTCCTATTTGGAATGAACTGCTCCTGCACCTTCTGTATTATTCCCAGAAATACCTGCCATTGTTGTTCCTCTGTCATCCCTGCTAGGGTCTCTTTCCAGTCAACTTTGGCCAGCTCCTCCCTCATGGCTCCGTAGTCCCCTTTGTTCAGCTGTAATACTGACATCTCCAATTTACCCTGCTCCCTCTCAAATTGTAGATTAAAACATCATATTATGGTCCTTTACCTCAAGTTCCCTTATAAAATCCGGTTCATTACACAACACTAAATCCAGAATTACCTTCTCCCTGGTAGGCTCCAGTACAAGATGTTCGAAGAATCCATCACGGAGGCACTCCACAAACTCCCTTTGTTGGGGTCCAGTACCAACCTGATTTTCCCATTCTACCTCCATGTTCAAATCTCCCATAACAACCGTAGTATTACCTTTGCGACATGCTAATTTTAACTCTTGATTCCATTTGCACCCTATATCCAGGCTACTATTTGGGGGCCTGTAGATGTCCTATTAGGGATTTTTACCCTTACAATTCCTCAGTTCTATCCATACTGACTCCACATCTCCTGATTCTGTGTCACCACTCACAAGAGACTGAATTTCATTCCTCACCAACAGAGCTACCCCACCCCCTCTGCCCACCTGCCTGTCTTTTTGATAAGACGTATACCCTTGAATATTCAGTTCCCAGCCCTGGTCCTCTTGCAGCCATGTCTCTGTAGTTCCCACAACATCATACTTGCCAATTTCTAACTGAGCCTCAAACTCGTCCACTTTATTTCTTATATTTCGTGCATTAATATAGAACACTTTAACTTCGGTATTCACCTCCCCTCTCACACCGGTCACTATTGGCCCTGACCTTACTCTCTTATCCCTTCTCAAACTTTCCTTCCCATTAATTCGGGTCTTTTGTAACTTTTCCAGTACTTGCTTTCCCTTTAACTCTATATTTATACTCCCAATTCACTCCACTACTCATGGGGAAACTGTCCGAAGTAGCGCCATCAAATTGCACTGTAGATGCATGTTCTTGTGGAAGGACTGAGTGAGGTTTAGAAGACGCAGTGGACATCCACTCGTCTCCAATACCTGGTAGAGCCACGTCTGTGGACAGAATCGAAGGACAGATAACAGCACTTACAAACTGAGACTTGTAAAATGTCACCAAACATGGCCACTCTGTCTACTATCTCAATCTACTACTGTTGTACACTTGTACTGTACTTGAGATGCTTATTTAAGATTTGTCACAGTGACCATGTATGGTGATACATGTATTAAACTGTATACAGAAATGAATTTCACTTTAGCTCAGTAAATATGACTAACATAGAACCATTGGACATTTGTAAGCACAGTTCTTACCTTGGTCTTGGCTTTCAGCGTTGCTGGAATGAAGAGGTTCCTGTCGCTTCTAGTGTGAAGATACGCTCCTTCTGTGTCAGTCGTGAAGACAAAGGACAGAGGGCAGATAGGAAGATGCCGAACAGCACGGGAGCTGGGACACAACCTTGCTTCAATAGACAATTGGTGCAGGAGTAGGCCATTCGGCCCATCGAGCCAGCACCGCCATTCAATGTGATCATGGCTGATCATCCACAATCAGTACCCCGTTCCTGCCTTCTCCCCATATCCCCTGACTCCGCTATCCTTAAGAGCCCTATCTAGCTCTCTCTTGAAAGCATCCAGAGAACAGGCCTCCACCGCCCTCTGAGGCAGAGAATTCCACAGACTCACAACTCTCTGTGAGAAAAGGTGTTTCCCAACTCCGTTCTAAATGGCTTACTCCTTATTCTTAAACTGTGGCCCCTGGTTCTGGATTCCCCCAACATCGAGAACATGTTTCCCGTATCTAGAGTGTCCAAACCCTTAATAATCTAATATGTTTCAATAAGATCCCGTCTCATCCTTCTAAATTCTGGAGTGTACTTGCCCAGCCGCTCCATTCTCTCAGCATATGACAGTCCCGCCATCTCGGGAATTAACCTTGTGAACCTACGCTGCACTCCCTCAATAGCAAGAATGTCCCTCCTCAATTTTGTAGATCAAAACTGCACACAAAACTCCAGGTGTGGTCTCACTGGGGCCCTGTACAACTGCAGAAGGACCTCTTTGTTCCTATACTCAACTCCTCTTGTTATGAGTGAAAACATGAAATTCGCTTTCTTCACTGCCTGCTGTACCTGCATGCTTACTTTCATAGACTGATGAACAAGGACCCCCAGATCCCGTTGTACTTCCCCTTTTCCCAACTTGACACCATTTAGATAATAATCTGCATTCCTGTTTTTGCTACCAACGTGGATAACCTCACATTTATCCGCATTAAACTTCATCTGCCATGCCCACCCAACCTGTCCAAGTCACCCTGCATTCTCATAGCATCCTCCTCACAGTTCACACTGCCACCCAGCTTTGTGTCATCTGCAAATTTGCTAATGTTACTTGTAATCCCTTCACCTAAATCATTGATGTATATTGTAAATAGCTGCGGTCTCAACACCGAGCCTTGCGGTAACCCACTAGTCACTGCCTGCCATTCTGAAAAGGACCCGTTAATCCCTACTCTTTGTTTCCTGTCTGCCAACCAATTTTCTATCCATGTCAGCACTCTACCCCCAATACCATGTGCCCTAATTTTGCCCACTAATCTCCTATGTGGGACCTTATCGAATACTTTCTGAAAGTCCAGGTACACTACATCCACTGGCTCTCCCTTGTCCATTTTCCTAGTTACATCCTACTTGGGCGACATTTTTGGCGACAGCCTGAAAAGAGGTTGCCGCATCGTGGTGGTGGGGTTGTGACGTGGTGTGACGCATGTAGTGACGCGTGTTGTCTCCCTGTCGCCCCTGGATTCTGGAATGTTCACAATCCAGGGGCGACATCTGGGTGCCTCATCATGACGTGCGCCCTGTCACACGCTGACGTATTCTGTCCTGCGGGTGACGACCGGTTAGGGACCACAGATGGGCTGTAAAATATTCTTCCTTCAATCCATGGATTTTAGACATTAATATATTAAAATTAATACAATAAAATCAATTGTGCAAATGAAAAGAGGTCTGTTGTTCAGTTTTATTTACAGATGTATTGGTCCGCTTCCAGATCCAATCACCGTCTCTAACTTTTCACAGGGATGGATTCAGTGTAGATGGTTTCATTCAGGGATGTGACAGCTAGATCCCACTAATAATACTGCACAAAGGCCACATCATCTGTTTTAGTAACATTGACTATGGGATAAATGCAGACTTTGGGAACAACACCCCCCACCTCCCCGCCCCCTCACCTTGCTTCAAAATGGGTGGTGGGTATTTAGACCCAGTGGCCAGAGCAGGTGGGTGGCACTGGTACATTGACAACATTGCCTGTACCCAGTTGAAAAGCTGCTGCCTCTGGGGGTTTGGAGAGACCACTGGAAGAGAGATCTGCCTCTGGGACAACTCGTGGCCAAGTTTAGTTCCCATGAGGAGCAGGCAGAACATTGGGGGTTCGAGTCCAACCTCTGGGCCCCCTGTATCATATTTAGTTCAGAGATACAGTGCCCTTCAGCCCACCGAGTCCGCACCGACCAGCGATCTCCCGCACACTAGAGGGACAATTTATATTTATACCAAGCCTATTAACCTAGAGTTAAGGTTAGTGGTTAGAGTTAGTGTTAGGGTTAGTGTCAGGGTTAGAGTTAGGGTTAAGGCTAGGGTTTTGTATAAATTGTCCCTAGCCAGTGTGGGGGTATTCGCTGGTCGCAGGGTAGGTCCACAAATGGGGGGCTTTGGGGAAAGTGGAGGGGGTGGAGAATGGGAGAAGGGAGGGAGAGGGAGGAGAAGAGTGGAGCGGAGGGAAGGGAAGAAGGAGGAGAGAGGGGAGGGCAGAATGGTGGGGGGGGGGGTATTGGAGAAGGAGGAATGGGGCAGGAGGGGAGTCTACACTCACTGAATCGATCCCTGTGAAAAGTTAGAGAAGGTGATTGGATCTGGAAGCGGACCAATACATCTGTAAATAAAACTGAACGACTCAGACATGTTTTCATTTGCACAATTGATTTTATTGGATTAATTTTAATATATTAATGTATAAAATCCGTGCATTGAAGGAAGAATATTGTACAGCCCATCTGTGGTCCCCAACACTAACACTAAACCTGATCCTAACCCTAACTGGGCGTCACCCGCAGGACAGCATACGTCAGCGTGTACGTCGTACAACTTGACGGTTTTGCGTGCGTCAGTCACTGACGCTCGCAGTCAGCAAAAAATTCGCAAAGTGGGACAGGCCCTGTACTGCTATCCAAATGTGCTGCTATTTCATCTTTTATAATTGACTCCAGCATCTTCCCCACCACCCATGTCAGGCTAACTGGTCTATAATTCTGTTTTCTCTCTCCCATCTTTCTTAAAAAGTGGGATAACATTAGCTACCCTCCGATCCACAGGAACTGATACTCAATCTATAGAACATTGGAAAATTATCACCAATGCATCCACTATTTCTAGAGCCACTTCCTTAAGTACCCTGGGATGCAGACCATCATGCCCTGGGGATTTATCAGCCTTCAGTCCCATCAGTTTACGCAACACCATTTCCTGCCTAATGTGGATTTTCTTCTGTTCCTCAGTCACCCCAGATCCTCTGGCCACTAGTTCATCCGGAAGATTGTTTGTGACCTCCTTAATGAAGGCGGATCCAAAGTCCTGTTCAACTCATCTGCCATTTCCTTGTTCCCCATAATAAATTCACCCTTTTCAGTCTTCAAGGGTCCAACTTTGGTCTTAACTATTTTTTTCTTGGCTAACTTACCTTCGTACCTCATCTTTTCCCCCCGTATTACCTTTTTAGTTATCTTCTGTTACCCACTCCTGTGGCTTCCCACTAATCTTTGCTATGTTATACTTCTCTTTAATTTTTATATACTGCCCCTTATACTTCCCTAAGTCAGCCACAGTCGCCCCTTACTCCCTTTGGAATATTTCTTCCTATTTGGAATGAACTACTCCTGCACCTTCTGAATTATTCCCAGAAATACCTGCCATTGTTGTTCCACTGTCATCCTTGCTAGGGTCTCTTTCCAGTCAACTTTGGCCAGCTCCTCCCTCATGGCTCCATAGTCCCCTTTGTTCAACTGTAATACTGACATCTCCAATTTACCCTTCTCCCTCTCAAATTGTAGATTAAAACTTATCATGTGATGGTCACTACCTCCTAATGGCTCCTTTACCCTGAGTTCCCTTTATCAAATCTGGTCCATTACGCAACACTAAATCCAGAATTGGCATCTCCCTGGTAGGCTCCAGTGCAAGCTGCTCTAAGAATCCATCAGGGAGGCACTCCACAAATTCCCTCTCTTCGGGTCCAGTATCAACCTGATTTTCCCATTCTACCTGCATGTTGAAATCGCCTATGACAACCATAGTATTACCTTTACTACATGCCAATTTTAACTCTTGACCCTATATCCAGCCTACATTTGGGGGGGCTCTAGGTGTTCTATTATGGATTTTTACCCTTACAATTCCTCAGTCCTATCCATACTGACTCCACAACTCCTGATCCCATGTCACCACTCGCAAGAGACTGAATTTCATTCCTGATCAACGGAGCTACCCCACTGACAGGAAATTGCCTAATCCAGTCCCTAACTCTACATTTGTTATTTATCATTTTTATTTACCAGTTCACATGATCAGGGGACATCTGAATTTCCCCTGAATAAGGGGATTAATAAATTAATAAAGTAAAGTAAAAGTACATCACAACTTTATAACGATAAACCAATTGTAAAGCAAAAAGATTAGCAAGGTTAGCATTACCTTTATTCCTTTCAATCCATGATCCCAGGGTCCTCACTGTCTAGTGACCATAAAACATTCGACCTGAATGTCAAACTGCAGTGATTGGACAATTAATACTCGGAAAATTGTATTTTTGTTCTCATTTTTCAAAAAAATATGCATGTTTTGGTCTTGATGAGTTTCAGGTCTGATTTATATAATAATTGGTTGTTCCCTGAGATAGGTCACGAACTTGAACTAAAATCAGCCTATACCGAGGAGATTGAAGCTCACCCATCTCTGACAGGATCTCGGTCTGGAAGCACATCTCGGTCGCGGTCTCCCACGCCATCGATGGTCTTCAAGGCGGGTACCAGAGGCGCTGGATCTACTCGGAGCCAACCTGACCTGCAGATGTTTGCGCGCAGCTGGACTTGCGGGGACTTAGCGCGGGTGGGTGAGTTTGTGTAACCGCGGACACCATCAATGGCGCAGAATGACACAAGAAAGAGACTCCCCGCCCTCACCCCCCTTCATACTCACCCCTCGCTCCTCTGGACAGGGCGGGTGGGAGGGAAGGAGTGACCCCTGAGAGGATATTTTATTAAATTGGGGGAGAGGGGCCATGTCTTTGGTCTTGACCCTTGGTCGTGTCCGGAATGCAGACCCGGTCCGGCCGGTCAAGCCTCGCTGACCAGTGGGATGACCAGTGCGATGGGTTGTGTCTTGAAGGATCTTGTGTCTTGCGGGGGCCGAGCCGCTGTCCACTCGCGGTGGGGGCGCGCGTCGAGGTTCTTCTCCGGCCACCAGAGATACTGGAGCGGACTGACCACTCCCTGATCTTTGGTGGACACTGCGGACGCTGCCAGGACGGCGCCGCCTTTTATAGACACCGTCATGTCCCGCCCCCCTCACTGACCATTGGTCCGCGCTCCGGCCACGGCGTTGGCCCATGGGGTCGACAGTCCATCCGATTGGCGGACACCGCTGTCCGTCCGCGCGAAAACTTCAGCGCCAAAAGTCAGCGCGCGATGGACAGCTCATGCGAAGCGATTGTCCGTTCGCTCCGGCCACGAGCCCCGCGTGACCCCCCCCCCCCCCCCGCCCTGGCGCCAAACCCGGCAGGACACTGAGGGGAATGAGGGAGATGAGGGACACTTGAGGAAGATTTTGAGGGACCATTGGTCACTGGGGGTTAGTTGGTCACTGAGGGACTTGCAGACTGAGGGTCATTGAGGAAGCACCGGACACTGACCGATATTGAGGGGCTGAGGGACACTTGAGTGGATGAGGGACATTGAGGAACTTCGATGGAATGAGGAACTTTGAGGGAATGGGGGACTTTGACGGAATGAGGGATTTTGAGGGGATGAGGGACATTGAGGGGATGAGGGACATTGAGGGGATGAGGGACTTTGAGGAACTTCGATGGAATGAGGGACTTTGAGGGGATGAGGGACTTTGAGGGACTTCGATCGAATGAGGGACTTTGAGGGGATGAGGGACTTTGAGGGGATGAGGGACTTTGAGGGAATGGGGGACATTGAGGGATGAGGGACTTTGAGGGACTTCGATGGAATGAGGGACTTTGAGGGACATTGAGGGGATGAGGGACTTTGAGGGACTTCGATGGAATGAGGGACATTGAGGGAATGAGGGACATTGAGGGAATGAGGGACTTTGAGGGACTTTGATGGAATGAGGGACTTTGAGGGAATGGGGGACTTTGAGGGGATGAGGAACATTGAGAGGATGAGGGACATTGAGGGGATGAGGGACATTGAGGGGATGAGGGACATTGAGGGGATGAGGGACTTTGAGGGAATGAGGGACATTGAGGGGATGAGGGACATTGAGGGGATGAGGGACATTGAGGGGATGAGGGACATTGAGGGGATGAGGGGCCGACTCTCGAGGGTAACCCCCCCCCCCCCCCTCGCACAAGGGAAGGTCCACTCTCTTGGGGGCAACATGAGTTCAGGGAAAAAGGAAGACGTTGGTACTACTGCGTATAACACCAGCAATATTGGTTTATCCCCAAAGAACCGCAGATTGCCGGTTTACAACACAAGACACAAAGTACTGGAGTAACACAACCGGTCAATCTACAAAAAAGTGCAGAGTGAGAAGTTGTTGCTCTGTTTGGTGGTGCAGATTTCTGGACCTTTCGCCTCACAGCAGCAGGGAGACCAGTCTGTTTGTTAAATTTGTTATGAAGGCCAACATGCCATTCGCTTTCTTCACTGCCTGCTGTACCTGCATGCTTACATTCAGTGACTGACGAACAAGGACACTCAGATCCCATTATACTTCCCTTTTTCCTAACTTGATACCATTTAGATAATAATCTGCATTCCTGTTCTTGCCACCAAAGTGGATAACCTCACATTTATCCACATTAAACTGCATCTGCCCACTCACCCAACCTGTCCAAGTCACCCTGGCATAGAGGATGCAGGATGACTTGGACGTTCCAGTGAATACAAGCTCAGTCAACCCATTCTTTCATCATATGACAGTCCCGCCATCCCGGGAATTAACCTGTTGAACCTACGCTGCACTCCCACAATAGCAAGAATATCCTACCTCAAATTAGGAGACCAAAACTGCACACAATACCACATACACACAGCAAAATATCCTTCCTTTCATACAGGTGCTGTGTAAGATAAGATAAAATACTTGAAACGTCACCCATTCCTTCTCTCCAGATATGCTGCCTGTCCCGCTGAGTTACTCCAGCATTTTGTGTCGACCTTCAGTTTAAACCAACATCTGCAGTTCCTTCCTAATGGTTATTGGCCTGGTGTTGAATTTCAAATACCTTCCCCTCCCCCTGTCCTCTGAGGTTCTGAGTATTAGTGTCCAAAAACAGTAGCGGGGCGATCAATACCGTCCCATTTCACAGCCCAGCAACTAACACATTCAATACCTTGAAAGCAAAGTCATGCAATCAGTTCTTTGCGGTGAAACATGTTATCACTTATGCACTTACCGTGATCAATAAGGGTTTAAATGCTCGCACTCAATGTAAAGTGTGTTTGAACAATTTTATTTCAGAAATATGAGAGAGCCTTTGAGAGACGGAAGCCCTTGTCTCCCTTGTTAAACAGGGAACACAGAGTGGCTAATGAAGTCTTAGTGCCGGCCACAGACTCCGATCCCATCAGGCTCCCAAATTACTGGGCTTCATTGAAAACTCTTCAGAGGGCAGATTAATAGAGCCTTTGGGATTTTGTAAAACATGAATCAGGTTATAGACTCACAGAGTGATACAGTGTGGAAACAGGCCCTTTGGCCCAACTTGTCCACACCGGCCAACATGTCCCAGCCACACTAGTCCCACCTGCCTCCGCTTAGTCCATATCCCTCCAAGGTAGACAAAAGTGCTGGATAAACTTGGGTGCGGCAGCACCTATGGAGCGAAGGAAATAGGCAACTTGAAGATGGGTTTCGGCCCGAAACGTTGCCTATTTCCTTTGCTCCATAGATGCTGCCGCACCCGCTGAATTTCTCCAGCACTTTTGTCTACCTTCGATTTTCTAGCATCTGCAGTTCCTTCTTAAACCCATAGCCCTCCAAACCTGTCCTATCCATGTGCCTGTCTAACTGTTCCTTAAACAATGGGATAGTTCCAGCCTCAACTACCTCCTCTGGCAGCTCATTCCATGCACCCACCACCCTTTGTGTGAAACCTGTCCTATCCATGTCCCTGTCTAACTGTTTCTTAAATGATCGGATAGGTGATCCTAAACAAACTGGACAAAAACATGCGGCGATGTGGAATTGTCCAACTTGGTGGGAAGAATTTGAATTAGTCTAGTTTCGATTGGTTTATTATAGTCACATGTATCGAGGTACAGTGAAAAGCTTTCGTTTGGGTGTCATCCAGACTGAAAAAAAAAACTGTACTTTAATACAATCAAAGCTGTCCACAGCAGGCAGATAACAGGCACAAGATGTAATTCGTAACTGTCACTATATGTCATGTTGTTACTTGTGGGCGGAGCACCAAGGCAAATTCCTTGTATGTGAATACTTGGCCAATAAATTTACTTACTTACATTGTAGGCTGGTACAGTCCCATTTAGACAGATCAGGTGAGGTGGATAGATGGGAGATCAGGACCACACTGTAACTGATTGTAATTGTAATTGTAATTGCAAGAACATACAAGAATGTGATTTGCCAGAGCGTCATACCTCAGAAGCAACCAGACACACAACTACATAAAAATTAACATAAACATCCACCACAGCGCTCGGTGATGGAATAACATATTATCTCCTAACCCCATTCTCCTGCCTTCTCCCCATAACCTCTGACACCCGCACTAATCAAGAATCTATCTATCTCTGCCTTAAATATTTCCATTGACTTGGCCTCCACAGTCTTCTGTGGCAAATAATTCCACAGATTCACCACCCCCTGACTAAAGAAATTCCTCCTCATCTCCTAAAATAACGTCCTTTAATTCGGAGGCTGCGACGAGTTTGGCCGAAGGGCCTGTTTCCGTGCTATGACAATCTACTGCTCTCAGGGTGTAAACTAGAATCAACGAGGCCTCATGGATTCAATTGACACTTGCTCTTTAGGCAGAGGCCAGTGTGTGTCATTTATAGCTTTAGATTGACACAAAATGCTGGTGTTACTCAGCGGGACTGGCAGCATCTCTGGAGAGAAGGAATGGCTCGAGACCCTTCATTAGACAGACACGTCAGACAGACTGAAGAAGGGTCCCGACCCGAAACGTCACCCATTCCTCCTCTCCAGAGATGCCTCCTGTCACGCTGAGTTACTCCAGCATTTTGTGTCTATCTTCGCTTTAAACCAACATCTGCAGTTCCTTCGTACATAATTTATAACTTTGACAGCTCTGGCTTGAAGGGATCAGTTAACGCGGTGGGATTTTTTTTCCGCATTGTTCCCTGGGACACAAGATGAGTTACCAGATTGTGGCTCAGTGCAACGGAGATAGATTTCACACAGAGGAGGGGTGGTGTCAGCACAGGGTTTATCACTCATACTGCCTATACAAGGCTGCAGTGTCTATAACACTTTGCCCTGGAGAGGGTCCCGAGGAGGTTTACCAGAACGATCCCAGGAATGAGTGGGTTAACTTACCATGAGGGTTTGCTGTCTCTGGGTCTGTACTCGCTGGAGTTAAGAATGAGGGGGACCCCATTGAAACTTACTGAATAGTGAAAGGCTTGGATGGAATCGATGTGGAGAGGATGTTTCCACTAGTGAAGGAGTCTAGGACCAGAGGTCACAGCCTCAGAATTAAAGTACGTTCTTTTAGGAAGGAGATGAGGAGGAATATCTGTGAATCTGTGGAATTCTTTGCCACAGAAGGCTGTGGAGGCCAAGTCATTTGATATTTTTGAAAGCAGAGATAGATAGATTCTTGATTGGAACGCGTGTCAGGGATTATTGGGAGAAGGCAGGGGAATGGGGTTAGGAGGGAGAGATAGATCAGCCATGATTGAATGGCGGAGTAGACTTGATGGGCCGAATGGCCTAATTCCACTCCCATTACTTATGAACTTACGACACACTGTAAGTTGATCACCATGGGCTGCACATCCATCACTGCACCTCAACCAACCCTGGACCCTCATAGAGTCAGCGTCACAGAGAGAGACAGTGTGGAAACAGGCCCTTCGGCCCAACTTGCCCACACCGGCCAACATGCCCCAGCTACACTAGTCCCACCTGCCTGCGCTTGGTCAGGAACAGCTTCTAACTAAACAATGAACCATAGAGAGTCTTTGGTTGCACTAAGGGCTGCAAACCTATATACAATTGTATTGTGGTAGTTAATTTATATATATTTTTTTGTTTCATATAAGTTATCCGAGTATTGAGTTTCCAGGCAGCGGTAGAGTTGCTGCCTCACAGCGCCAGAGACCCGGGTTCGATCTTGACTACGGGTCAAACGGAGTTTGCACGTTCTCCCTATGACCTCGTGCGTTTTTTCGCGGCGCTCCAGTCCCTTCCACACACCAAAGATGCGCGAGAGAGACAGAGAGAGTGAGAGAGAGACAGAGAACATGATGAATGAGTTCGTAGACAAAAATGCAGGAGAAACTCAGCGGGTGAGGCAGCATCTACGGAGCGAAGGAAATAGGCGACGTTTCGGGTCTCGAACCATCGCCTATTCCTTCGCTCCATAGATGCTGCCTCACCCGCTGAGTTTCTCCAGCATTTTTGTCAACCTTCGATTTTCCCGCATCTGCAGTCCCTTCCCAAACATGATGAATAAATTGCTACGTGGAGTGCTGGAGATATAAATCTATCACAAGTTGTTGCTGCTGACAAGCACAGGCCAGGTGTGAAGATTTAATTCCACTTTTTAAACATGTCAGTCAGTCTTCGCTTGTTTTTGCCAGCTCTTTGTCATCATTGCAGGCATATCTTGTATCTCCCCAGAGTCTGGATGCGTTTAAGGAAGAACCATAACCTTATTGTGTGCTCAATGTCAGCGGTGTGGAGCTGTAGGCAATGTTCTCGCTCACGAGCCAGCCCGCATCGCTCGTTTACACCAACAAGCATCAAAGGGGACAGAATTAAAGGAAGGTTGCAAAAAAATACATCATAGAAACATAGACAATAGGTGCAGGAGGAGGCCATTCGGCCCTTCGAGCCAGCACCGCCATTCATTGTGATCATGGCCGATTGTCCCCTATCAATAACCCGAGCCTGCCTTCTCCCCATATCCCTTGACTCCACCAGCCCCTAGAGCTCTATCTAACTCTCTCTTAAATCCATCCAGTGATTTGGCCTCCACTGCCCTCTGTGGCAGGGAATTCCACAAATTCACAACTCTCTGGGTGAAAAAGTTTTTTCTCACTTCAGTATTGAATGACCTCCCCTTTATTCTAAGACTGTGGCCCCTGGTTCGGGACTCGCCCAACATTGGGAACATTTTTCCTGCATCTAGCTTGTCCAGTCAGTTTATAATTTTATATGTTTCTATAAGATCCCCCCTCATCCTTCTAACCAGTGAATACAAGCCTAGTCTTTTCAATCTTTCCTCATATGACAGTCTCGCCATCCCTGGGATCAATCTCATTTTACACACAAGGATCTGCAGATGTTGGTTTACTTTAAAAAAAGACACAATGTGCTGGAGTAACTCAGCGGGTCAGGCAGCATCTTTGGAGAAAAGGAATAGGCCATCAGGTTTCTGAACTCATAAACACATCATATATGTTGATTATTTTATTTATTATTGTCTTTTACCTACCAATGTCACTTTTATCTTAATTTTATTCTTGTAATATCATTGCTGAGGTGACCCGTAGGCTTGTCAAACACATTTCATTGTACCGTTGACCCCGTGTTAACCTACATATGTCGAATAAAACTGAACTGAACTAGACTGAAGAAGGGTCTCAACCTGAAACGTCACCCATTCCTTCTCTCCAGAGATGTTGCCTGTCCCACTAAGTTACTCCAGCGTTTTAGTGTTTTTTTAGAAACATAGAAAAATAGGTGCAGGAGTAGGCCATTCGGCCCTTCGAGCCTGCACCGCCATTCAATGTGATCATGGCTGATCATCCAACTCAGTATTCAGTACCTGCCTTCTCTCCATACCCCCTGATCCCTTTAGCCACAAGTGCCACATCTAACACCCTCTTAAATATAGCAAAGAGTTTCTTCAGAGAATATTGTTTCGTAGATAAGGAGACCACAGCTGCACCAAATACTCGGTGTCATCTCACCAAAGAACTATATAAATGTAATAAGATATCGTGCAGTCAAAACGTCTTGAAATTAGGGCCAATGTCTCCTTTACCATCATCTCCAAGGACCTTAAGTGGGGGGCTACCATTGACTCCACACTCAAAAAGGCACAACAGAGGATGTACTTCCTGCGGCAGCTGAGGAAGCACAATCTGCCGCAGGCAATGATGGTCCAATTCTACACGGCCATCGTAGAGTCTGTTCTCACCTTCTCCATCGTGGTCTGGTTTGGCTCAGCCACCAAGCACGACACCCGGAGGCTGCAGCGAATTGTCCGATCAGCTGAGAAGGTTATTGGCTGCAACCTTCCCTCCATTGATGAACCGTACACTGCAAGGGCCAGGAAGCGAGCGGGCAAGATCATCGCTGACCCCTCTCACCCTGGCCACAAACTCTTTGAATCACTTCCCTCTGGAAGGCGATTCTGGACTGTTAAAGCTGCCACAGCCAGACGTAAAAACAGTTTTTATCCACGAGTAGTTGCTCTACTCAACAGCCAAAAATCTGTAGCCTCCCTTTGATCTGGTATTTTGTTGGTTCACGTGCTTGATCAATGGCGTTTTATCATTAATGTTTTATTATTATTAATGTTTAATGTTTTCTGAATCATTCGTAACTGTCACTGTATGTCATGTTGTTACTTGTGGGTGGAGCACCAAGGCAAATTCCTTGTATGTGAATACTTGGCCAATAAACTTACTTACCTGCAACGGTTTGTTTTTAGCGAGTTAACGGCGACCAACTTCAACGCCTAAAACTCTCACCGATTGTCTTTTTTGGTTTAATTTGATGAATAAATATAAAAGCTAAAGTCTTATCCTAAAGTCACTACCTCTGACAGTGCGTTAGGGTGGGGACAGAGTAACATTAGTTCAGTCTTGGAGTGTCGTCCTAGACTGGTACCTGAATGCGGATGGAATTCGCAAACTGCGATGAGTGAGAGTGAGAGTGAGAGTGAGAGTGAGAGTGAGAGTGAGAGTGAGAGTGAGAGTGAGAGTGAGAGTGAGAGTGAGGTGCATGCGCATGGTTATGTGAGTACGAGTGTGAGTGTGTGCGTTCGTGCAAGTGAGTGTTGGAGAGTGCCCTCAGCACAACCTGGGGCAGGGGACCTTCGGCCCATCGAGTCCATGCCGACCATCAAACACACATTCACTGGGCTTGTATTCACTGGAATTTAGAAGGATGAGAGGATATCTTATAGAAACATGTAACATTCTTTAAGGATT
The DNA here is from genome assembly GCA_963514005.1 of Raja brachyura. The sequence goes on from OY740819.1 coordinate 23,214,811, forward strand.
GGACAGGCTAGATGCAGGAAAAATGTTCCCCGTGTCGGGAGAGTCCAGAACCAGGGGCCACACATAGTTTAAGAATAAAGGGTTGGCCATTTAGGACTGAGATGCGGAAAAACCTTTTCACCCAGAGTTGTGAATCTGTGGAATTCTCTGCCACAGACGGCAGTGGAGGCCAATTCACTGGATGTTTTCAAGAGAGTCAGATTTAGCTCTTGGGGTTAACAGAATCAAGGGATATGGGGAGAAGGCAGGAACGGGGTACTGATTCTGGATGATCAGCCATGATCACATTGAATGGCGGCGCTGGCTCGAAGGGCCGAATGGCCTACTCCTGCACCTATTTTACCATGTTCTATCTACACACTAGTTCTCATCCAATTCACAGCAGTCAATTACCCTGCAAACTTGCACGTCTTTGGTGTGTGGGAGGAAACCGGAGCACCCGGAGAAAACCCACGCGGTCACGGGGAGAACGTACAAACTCCGTACAGACGGCAGCAGAGGTCAGGATTGAACCTGGGTCTCTGGCGCTGTGAAGCAGCAGCTCTACCCACTGCACCACCAAGCCAGCAACCTTGTGTAGGGCTCAACCTGGCTCGTGACCAAGTGTCGAGCTCCCACACTGTCGCTCACAGCCAGCAACGAGCAGCGAAGGCACAGAGTGAAATGCAAGCTGCGTACCGATGTGTGACCTGATCGATCTGTTGCTGAATTCTCTGTGGCTGGTGCAGCAGAGGACAGGATCGTGTTGCAGGAATCTATTGCTGTGCAGCTGCCAATGCCCACCCTGTGCATGTGTCCCCGGCTGTCCTTTATCTGCCGTCTATCGGTTTCCCGCTTCCTGTCATCCTTCACACGTAAGCAGTGCGCCACTGTAACAGAACACCCACATCCTAATAGCCCGCATCGCTCCAGTCTACGTTTAACTCTTGATCAGCCAGATGACCAAGACTCTGAAGAAGGGTCTGGACCCGAAACGTCACCCACGCCATCTCTCCATTGATGCTGCCTGTCCCGCTGAGTTACTCCAGCACTTTGTGTCTTTCTTCACGTGACGAAGGCGTTAGGGTGGCACAACGGTAGAGTTGCTGCCTCACAGCTAGCTTCTTCCAGCTTCGGGCAATAGCTAAAATAAAACAATTCCTCCAGTTTGATGACCTCGAAAAGATCATCCATACATTTATCTCCTCCTGCCTAGATTACTGCAACTCCCTCTATACTGGCATCAGCCAATCCTCCCTGTCCCACCTGCAACTGGTCCAAAACGCCGCAGCGAGACTCCTGGCGGGCACCCGAAAAAGGGACCACATCACCCCGATCCTGGCCTCTCTCCACTGGCTCTCTGTGCGGTTCCGAATAAATTTCAAGATCCTCCTTTATGTCTACAAAACGGGCTTGCCCCCCCCCCCCCACATCAAAAGTCTGCTCACCCACCGCACCACCTCCAGGTCCCTCAGATCGGCCGACTTGAGGTTACTGAACATCCCGCGGTCTAGGCATAAGCTCAGGGGCGACCGATCGACTGCGCTTTTGTAGTTGCAGCTCCTAGTCTGTGGAATCCCATCAGAACTGCCCCCTCCATCGACTAAGTCAAGACTTAAAACTCATCTCTACTCCCAAGCCTTTCTTGACGTCCTCTGAGGGAGGGCTACATGTGTGTACTTAATCTATGAACCACTGTTGTATAACATTTGTACCTCCACCAATGTAAAGCACTTTGGCCAACGAGAGTTGTTGTTTAAATGTGCTATAGAAATAAAAGTGACTTGACTGCACCAGGGACCCCCAGTTCAATGCTGACTACAGGTGCCGTCTGTACATTCTCCCTGTGACCTGTGTGGTTTTCCCCAGGTTTCCTTCCACATCCCAAAGGCGTGCGGGTTGGCAGGTTAATTGGCTCCTGTAGATTGTCCCTTGTGTGTAGGATAGTGGGTGATCGCTGGTCGGTGCTCGGACTCGGGCCCAATAAGAATAACATATATTACTGCGGGATTGGACATGCTAGAGGCAGGATACCTGTACCTGATGTTACGGGAGTCCAGAACCAGGGGCCACAGTTTAAGAATAATGGGTAGGCCATTTAGAACGGAGATGAGGAAACACTTTGTCACACAGAGAGTTGTGAATCTGTGGAATTCTCTGCCTCAGAAGGCAGTGGAGGCCAATTCTCTGGATGCTTTCAAGAGAGAAATTTAGATGGAACTCTAGATAGCGGAGACCGGCGATATGGGGAGAAAGCAGGAACGGGGGTACTGATTGGGGATGATCAACCATGATCACAATGAATAGCGGTGCTGGCTCGAAGGGCCGAATGGCCTACACCTGCACCTACATTCATCACGCTGGGACCTCGGGTCTTTAATCGATCGAATCTCCTCTCGTTCTTCTCCAAACTTTAGTTTAGTTCAGAGATACATCGTAACCAGGCCCTTCGGCCCAACCAGCGATCCCCGCACACTAACACTATCCTACACACACTGGGGACAATTTACACAAACACCAAGCCAATTAACCTACAAACCTGTACGTCTTTGGAGTGTGGGAGGAAACCGAAGATCTCGGAGAAAACCCACGCAGGTCACAGGGAGAACGTGCAAACTCCGTACAGACAGCACCCGTAGTTGGGATCGAACCCGGGTCTCCAGTGCTACAAGCGCTGTGAGGCAGCAACTCTTAAAAAGAACGTGCAACAGATAACAATGGAGACACTTCACACTTCTCTTTATTAAACAGGTTAAGGAAACTTTCCTACAAATACAAAAACATGGTGTAAAAAGTCCAGAGACTCAGCAAACAGCAGCTGAGATAGAGACACACACATATCAACATGTACACACATGCCTACAAACACATGGATGTGTACACACACACACGTACGCACATGGACACGTACATGATGTCAGTCTGAAGTGTCTCGATCCGAAACGTCGCCCATTCCTTCTCTCCAGAGATGCTGCCTGTCCTGCTGAGTTACTCCAGCATTTTGTGTCTATCTTCGGTTTAAAGCAGCATCTGCAATTCCTTCCTACACATTACACGGACATGCATGTGTACATACACACACACCTGTACACACACTTACCCACATGCATGCCCATATAGACGCAGAGCGAGAGATACAGAGAGAGAGAGGGACAAGAAACGGGCCATAGGCCCTTCGGCCCATCGAGTCCGCACCGACCAGCGATCCCCGCACATTAACACTATCCCACACACACTAGGGACAATTTACATTTACCAAGCCAATTAACATACAAACCTGTACGTCTTTGGAGTGTGGGAGGAAACCGAAGATCTCGGAGAAAACCCACGCAGGTCACGGGGAGAACGTGCAAACTCCGTACAGACAGCACCCGTAGTCGGGATCGAACCCGAGTCTATGGCGCTGTGAGGCAGCAGCTCTACCTGCTGCGCCACCACCCACAACACTCACCAGCCGTTGGGAAACAATCTCCAACCCAAATATCAACCACCCCAGCGCTAAATAAATAACAAAAACTGCTCAAAATCTCCGCACAGGAGCTCATTCAGCCACCACTTTCATTCACAGATTACCAAACATTCGTGCATATCTCAGATTTATACAATAAAATAGACACAAATATGAAAAAGTTACTTCAGAAACATATTGGCACATTTATAATGGGACCCCTGTCCCCGGTCTACATTTCACGGAGTGTCTACAGTCCTGGAGTCTGCTAGTTTAGTTTAGAGATACAGCGCAGAAACAGGCCCTTCGGCCCACCGAGTCCGTGCCGACCAGTGATCCCCGCACACTAACACTATCCTACACGCTCTAGGGACAATTGACAATTTTACAGAATCCAATCAACCTACAAACCTGCACGTCTTTGGAATGTTGGAGGAAACGGGAGCACCAGGAGAAAACCCACGCAGGTCACGGGGAGAACGTGCAAACTCCGTACCGACAGCACCCGAGGTCAGGATCGAACTCGGGTCTCTGGCGCTGTGAGGCAGTAACTCCACCGCTGCACCACCGTGCGGCACAGTGGACGATAGCTGGGCTGGTGTGTGTGGTCAGACTGCGACGTGTTAGTTGGGTGCCAGAGTGGAAAGGGGAATAAAAATTTGACAAAACTTTATCATTCAAATAAAAAAAATAAAAAAAATTAAAAGCCAAACCGTTTATGGCCACTTTTGGAGGACATTTCCTCCTGCAAATCAACAGCTGGAACGATTATTACCCTGGCTACGAGAATCCAGAGAATGCAAGAAACAGCCAACAACGACCGGTTTCCTTTATCATTGTTACTTTTTTTGTTGACGTCCCGACATCACCGTCTATATCTCCAATTTCTCTCTCCCATGACTCTAGTCTGAAGAAGGGTCACCCATTCCTTTTCTCCAGGGATGCTGCCTGACCCGCTGAGTTACTCCAGCACTCTGTGAAACGTCACCTATCCATGTTCTCCACAGATGCTGCCTGACCCGCTGAGTTACTCCAGCACTCTGTGAAACGTCACCTATCCATGTTCTCCACAGATGCTGCCTGACCCGCTGAGTTACTCCAGCATTTTGTGTCTGTCTTCGCAAGAAATCCGGAGTTTCGTTTGTACATTCCTTGCCTCGGCTCCATCTCTCTCCACACTCAGTAAAACCCTGGCCCACACCCATGACAGAAAGAATGCACGCTCGCCCAGATGCAGGGGGTTCCTCCAGGGGCAGGTAGAGTTTGATCGTTCCGACGCAGTCATTTCCCTCGATCTGTAGCTGGGATTCCCAGGACTGAAGGGGGGGGGGGGGGGGGGGGGGGAGGGGAGAGGGAGGGGGTGGGGGCACTGAGAGCACATTTCCCAGATGTGTGTGGGGTGGGGGGGGGGGGGGGGGGGGGGGGAAGGCTGTTCAGAGGATGCTGACCCTTTGGCTGAGTCCCTGGACATCGTCCTCTCTCCAGCTGGGCGCGGCCGGCAGTCTGATGACCTTCTGGGCCGGGTACTCTGGGGGCCGGCTCTGGCAGAACTTTTCCCAGCGAGGATCGTCACTCTCATGGGTCAGGTATCGCTCGCCCATCTTACACTCCAGCTCACGCAGGTCCAGCCATGTCTGGTGCTCCTGGGGGTGGGGGGAGGAGAGGAGGGGGAGAAGGGTCGTTATTTGTTCAATCTCTCTCTATATCACCATCTATATCCCTTGGTTCCCTCTCCCCTGACTAAAGAAGGGTCTCGACCCGAAACGTCACCCATTCCTTCTCTCCAGAGACGCTGCCTGACCCGCTGAGTTACTCCAGCACTGTGTGGATTGTAATCATGTATAGACCTTCCTCACTGCTCCTCGGTACAAGTGACAATAAGAAGCCAGACTAAAGCAGAGCTGGGGTCAGGTTGAGGAGAGGGTGTGAATGTTCCCTGCGCCACCAGCTCGACCCCCCACCCCTGACCCCCCCACCCCGACTTCAACCATGACCCAAGAGCCTGACCCCCCCCACCCCGAACCTCAAATCCAAACCCTGACCTTCCACCCCTGACCCCTTTCCTCTAGATCCCCCACCTCTGACTCCGACCCGTCCTCCACGCCGACCATGACCCAAGAGCCTGACCCCCACCACGACCCCCGACCCCCACCACGACCCCCGACCCCCACCACGACCCCCGACCCCCACCACGACCCCTGACCCCAAGCCTACCTGCAGGAAGGGATGACTGAGGGACTTGTCCACACTGTATCGTTTCCTCATTTTCACCTGTAGCAGGTTGTTGATGAGGTCAATGCCTGAAAAGGTCAACACAGGGCAGGGGTGAGGCGGTTTCACCAACTCTCCCAGGGCTGGGACATCACGGCTACAGACACGGAGACCCTTCCCCACATCGCTGCCTCCCTGCACCCTCCCACCACAGGGTGAAACTCCTCTCTCCGCAACTCCCGGGATCAGACCCAGGGCAAAGTTGATGACTGGCCAGCCGCCTGCAACTCCTGCGGCGCGGAAGAGACGTGTTCCGTGTGTATGTCGAGCGATATAGAGAGCCCTTCTCCCCATAACCTCCGACACCTGTACCAATCAAGAATCTATCTCTCTCTCTGCCTTAAAACAAAACCCTGCTTCGTTGTGTAATTATTACAAATAATTCCCCTCATGGTCAGTTGCCGCACAAGTTTAGTTTAGGGAAACAGGCCCTTCAGCCCACACTGACCAGCGATCCCCGCACACTAACGCTATCCTACACACACTAGTGACAATTCACAATTACACCAAGCCAATTAACCTTCAAACCTGCACGTCTTTGGAGAGTGGGAGGAAACCAGAGCACCCGGAGAAAACCCACACAGCTCACAGGGGGAACATAGAAATTAGGTGGAGTAGGCCATTCGGCCCTTCGAGCCTGCACCGCCATTCAATGTGATCATGGCTGATCATCCAACTCAGTATCCCGTACCTGCCTTCTCTCCATACCCTCTGATCCCCTTAGCCACAAGGGCCACATCTAACTCCCTCTTAAATATAGCCAATGAACTGGCCTCAACTACCCTCTGTGGCAGAGAGTTCCAGAGACCCACCACTCTGTGTGAAAAAAGTCCTTCTCATCTCGGTCCTAAAGGATTTCCCCCTTATCCTTAAGCTGTGACCCCTTGTCCTGGACCTCCCCAACATCGGGAACAATCTTCCTGCATCTAGCCTGTCCAACCCCTTAAGAATTTTGTAAGTTTCTATAAGATCCCCTCTCAATCTCCTAAATTCTAGAGAGTATAAACCGAGTCTATGCAGTCTTTGTTCATAAGACAGTCCTGACATCCCAGGAATCAGTCTGGTGAACCTTCTCTGCACTCCCTCTATGGCAATAATGTCCTTCCTCAGATTTGGGGACCAGAACTGTACACAATACTCCAGGTGTGGTCTCACCAAGACCCTATACAACTTCAGTAGAACCTCCCTGCTCCTATACTCAAATCCTTTTGCTATGAAAGCTAACATACCATTTGCTTTCTTCACTGCCTGCTGCACCTGCATGCCTACTTTCAATAACTGGTGTACCATGACACCCAGCTCTCGCTGCATCTCCCCTTTTCCTAATCGGCCACCATTTAGATAATAGTCTGCTTTCCTGTTTTTGCCACCAAAGTGGATAACCTCACATTTATCCACATTATACTGCATCTGCCAAACATTTGCCCACTCGCCCAGCCTATCCAAGTCACCTTGCAGTCTCCTAGCATCCTCCTCACAGCTAACGCTGCCCCCCCAGCTTAGTGTCATCCGCAGACTTGGAGATATTGCCTTCAATTCCCTCATCCAGATCATTAATGTATATTGTAAATAGCTGGGGTCCCAGCACTGAGCCTTGCGGTACCCCACTAGTCACTGCCTGCCATTGTGAAAAGGACCCGTTAACTCCTACTCTTTGCTTCCTGTTTGCCAGCCAGTTCTCTATCCACATCAATACTGAACCCCCAATGCCGTATGCTTTAAGTTTGTATACTAATATCTTATGTGGGACCTTGTCGAAAGCCTTCTGAAAGTCCAGATACACCACATCCACTGGTTCTCCCCCACCCACGCTACTAGTTACATCCTCGAAAAATTCCACAAGATTCGTCAGAACAAATCCCGTACAGACAGCTCCCGTAGTCAGGATCGAACCCAGTTCTCTGGCGCTGCGAGGCAGCAACTCTAATAAATTCATGAGAGGACTAGATCGGGTAGATGCACAGTGCCTTGCCCAGAGTAGGCGAATTGAGAACCAGAGGACATCGGGTTAAGGTCAAGGGGAAACTATTTAATAGGAATCCGACGGGTAACTTTTTCCACGCAGAGGGTGGTGGCTGTATGGAACGAGCTGCCAGAGGAGGTCGTTGAGGCTGGGACTGTCCCAACATTTAAGAATCAGTTGGACAGGTACATGGATAGGACAGGTTTGGAGGGATTTGGACCAAACGCGGGCAGGTGGGACTAGTGTAGATGAGGCATGTTGGACGGTGTGGGCAAGTTGGGCCAAAGCCCCTACCTTCAGATGAGATGTGTCTCCAGGGGTTGGGGGGGTACATGAAGGCTGCGTTCTGGATCTGATCGTTGATATCCTCGTCCTCGTTGAAGGGGAAGGTTCCGCTCAGGCTGACGTACATGATGACCCCCACTGACCACATGTCCAGCGAGCGGTTGTAGCCCTTGTTGAGCAGAACCTCCGGGGCCAGGTACGCTGGCGTGCCCACCACTGACCGACGGAATGACTTCTCCCCAATGATGCGCGCAAAGCCAAAGTCACACAGCTTCACCTGTGGGGGAGAGACGGGGCCACAGAGAGAGAGGGGGCCAGAGAGAGAGAGAGGGGGGCCAGAGAGAGAGAGAGAGAGAGAGAGAGAGAGAGAGAGAGAGAGAGAGGGGCCAGAGAGAGAGAGAGAGAGAGAGAGAGAGAGAATGAAGGAGTGAGAAGACAAGCATGGGAGGAGGGAGGAGGGAGGGAATGGACAGAAACAGACAAATAAACAACCTTGTCTGAGATTAAAACTAAACACATGGACCTGCTGATTAATTTAAATTTGTTCACTGAAAATACTCCGTTTTAGTGGAGCCGTTCCCCCTCTGGTGGTGGAGGAAGGAACTGCAGATGCTGGTTTAAACCGAAGAGACACACAAAATGCTGGAGCAACTTTAGGTTTGACAGAGGTTCACTTGCAGCTCCTCCAACCTCCCCAACTTATCCGTTGTTCAAGGTGTGGACTCGTACATCGGCGAGACCAAACGCAGACTGGGCGATGGTTTTGCGGAACACCTTCGCTCAGCCCGCCTGAACCAACCTGATCTCCCGGTTGCCGGACACTTTAATTCTCCATCCCATTCCCACACTGACCTCTCTGTCCTCGGTCTCCTCCACTGTCAGAGTGAGGCTAAACGCAAAATGTAGGAACAGCATCTCATATTTCGCTTGGGCAGCTTACAGCCCAGCGGTATGAATATTGATTACTCTAGCTTCAGGTAGCCCCGGCATTCCCTCTCTCTCCATCTCTCCTCCACCCAAGTCGCACCAGCTTCTCGTTCTCACCCAGCAAACAGCTAACAATGGCCAGTTTCCTTTATCAACGTTATTTGTTTTTTGCACATCTTTAATTCATTTGTTCTATTACCTTCTATTTCCCTTTCCACTGACTCTATTCTGAAGATGGTGGGACGGGGGTGGGGGGGGGGGGGGAGTGGTTCCAAGGGAGGGATGGGGGTCGACGAGTCTGCCTACAGAGATGAAGTCCAAAAACTGACTGTCTGGTGCACTAACAATAACCTGGCACTCAACTCAACCAAAACAAAAGAACTGGTTATTGACTTCAGGAGGAGGAGGAGAGAGGAACCTGCTCCTCTTTACATCAAAGGAGACATGGTTGAGAGAGTCACTGACTTTAAGTTTCTGGGCACATACATCTCCCAGGACCTCACATGGACAGTGAACACCATCACTCTCGTAAAGAAGTCACAGCAGCGGCTATATTTTCTGAGGAATCTGCGGAGAGCAAACGTCTCACAGCAGCTGCTGCTGCTGTCCTTCTACCGGTGCGCCGTGGAAAGCATCCTCTCCTATGGCATCCTGGTGTGGTTTGCTAGCTGCACTGTGGCTGGAAGGAAGGCACTACAGAGGGTTATTAAAACAGCACAGAGCATCACAAACACTCAACTACCCTCCCTGGAAGAAATTTACAAGGCCCGATGTTTACGCCGGGCGAGAAACATCACACAGGACTCATCCCACCCTGCCAACCACCTTTTCACTCTGCTGCCCTCTGGGAGGCGATACGGGTCTTTGAAGGCCCGCACTTGCAGACTAGCTAACGGTTTCTACCCACGTGCCATTAGAGAACTTAACTCAAACAGATAGCTCTACGGGCAACACTACACAATTCGGGGTGCAAGTAAAAATTTGTCTGCTAGAATGTGCAATATAATGTGCTTTTTTAAAATTATCTATTAATTATTTTATGCATTGATCTTGTAGTAAATGTAAATGTGAGAGTAAATGGTTGTTTGCGTTATTGTGTTTTGTTCTTTTTTTAATCTTTTTATCCTGTGTCTTTTATTGTTTACCATTGAAGGGGATGCACATGAAATTTCGTTGTACAGTTGATGTGCAATGACAAATAAACGTATTTGATTTGATTTGAGATGGGGGTGAGGGGTTCTGATGAGCCACCTTGGTGGGGTGGAGGTGAGGGGTGTTGTGTGGGGGGGGGGGGGGGGAGTGGAAGGGGGGGGGGCAGTGGTTCCGATGGCGAGCAGGGTGGGGGTGGGGATGCCGAGTGGTTCCAAGGGTTACCCACCTGAGGGAAAGGTTCAGCAGAGGCCAGGAGCACGTTCTCTGGCTTCAGGTCACAGTGCACGACGTTCTTGAAGTGCAGATGGCGGAGAGCGACCAGGATCTGTACAAACGAGAGGAGTCGCCTCAAAAACTGGCCGCAGCACACAGAGAGAACGTACGGAGACACAACGCAACGCTTAAGAAACATTTAGGCGGGTACATGGATGCGACAGGTTCATGAATGAATACTTTATGAATGATACTCTATCGGAAGCTGTGACAAGTCAGTGATATTCTTCGCTTGCGTATCCAAGGTATGCAAACGGTCGCCACATCAAGGGCGCTGACAGAGCTATAAAGGCAGGAGAATGGGGTTAGGAGGGAGAGATAGATCAGCCATGGTTGAATGTGTAAGAAGAATGTGTCTGAAGAAGGGTCTCAACCCAAAATGTCACCCATTGCTTCTGTCCAGAGATGCTGCCTGTCCTGCTGAGTTACTCCAGCTTTTGTGTCCAGCCATGATCGATTGGTGGCATAGACCTGATGGGCCGAATGGCCTAATTCTGTTCCTATCATTTATGAACAAGGAGTTGCAATTCCACTTGGAGACAGAGAACAGCTCCTTTTACTGGAGAATTAGATAATTTCAGAACTAAAGAAATTCCTCCTCATCTCCTTCCTAAAGGACGTCCTTTAATTCGGAGGCTGTGGGGCACGTTGGTCAGCGTGGGCTAGCTGGGCCGAAGGACCCGTTTCCCTGCGGTATGACCATATGTGCATGGATGGGAGAGGTTTAGAGGGAAGATACACACAAAATGCTGGAGTAACTCAGTGGGACAGGCAGCATCTCTGGAGAGAAGGAATGGGTGACGTCAAGACCTTTCTTCAGACAGAGGTCAGACAGAGAGTCTGAAGAAGGGTCTTGACCCAAAACTTCACCCATTCTCTTTCTCCAGAAATGCTGCCCGTCCCCCCGAGTTCCTCCAGCATTTGGTGTCTATCTTCTGATTTAAACCATCATCTGTAGTTCCTTCCTACAAAGGTTTTGAGGGATGTGGACCAAGTGTAGATGGGGCATGTGGGTCAGCATGGACGAGTTGGGCCGAAGGGCCAGTTTCCCTGTGGTACGACTGTGCACATGGATAGGACAATCAAATAGAACAAGTTGTCCTAAAACTTTAGGCTGTGCACGCCATACGCAAGAAGATGATAGGAATGGTTGAGAGGGCTATGGGCCAAGTGGGACTGGTGTAGATGGGGCATGTGGGTGCGTCAGCATGGGAGGTTTGGGCCGAAGGGCCTGCGCGGTTACCTGTGTGATCATGAACTTGGTGATGCGTTCAGGCAGTCGTCCCTTCTCACTGGACAGGATCATCTCCA
>OY740819.1:23226619-23286619 GCA_963514005.1 Raja brachyura
CGGGGGGAGAAACCATCGGGGGGAGAAACCATCGGGGGGGAGAAACCATCGGGGGGGGAGAAACCATCGGGGGGGGAGAAACCATCGGGGGGGGAGAAACCATCGGGGGGGGAGAAACCATCGGGGGGGAGAAACATCGGGGGGGAGAAACCATCGGGGGGGGAGAAACCATCGGGGGGGGAGAACCATCGGGGGGGGAGAAACCATCGGGGGGGGAGAAACCATCGGGGGGGAGAAACCATCGGGGGGGAGAAACCATCGGGGGGGAGAAACCATCGGGGGGGAGAAACCATCGGGGGGGGAGAAACCATCGGGGGGGGAGAAACCATCGGGGGGGGAGAAACCATCGGGGGGGGAGAAACCATCGGGGGGGGAGAAACCATCGGGGGGGAGAACCATCGGGGGGGAGAAACCATCGGGGGGGGAGAAACCATCGGGGGGGGAGAAACCATCGGGGGGGGAGAAACCATCGGGGGGGGAGAAACCATCGGGGGGGAGAAACCATCGGGGGGGGAGAAACCATCGGGGGGGAGAAACCATCGGGGGGAAACCATCGGGGGGAGAAACCATCGGGGGGGGAGAAACCATCGGGGGGGAGAAACCATCGGGGGGGGAGAAACCATCGGGGGGGAGAAACCATCGGGGGGGGAGAAACCATCGGGGGGGGAGAAACCATCGGGGGGGAGAAACCATCGGGGGGAGAAACCATCGGGGGGGAGAAACCATCGGGGGGGGAGAAACCATCGGGGGGGGAGAAACCATCGGGGGGGGAGAAACCATCGGGGGGGGAGAAACCATCGGGGGGGGAGAAACCATCGGGGGGGGAGAAACCATCGGGGGGGAGAAACCATCGGGGGACATCGGGGGAGAAACCATCGGGGGGGAGAAACCATCGGGGGAGAAACCATCGGGGGGGAGAAACCATCGGGGGGAGAAACCATCGGGGGGGAGAACCATCGGGGGGGAGAAACCATCGGGGGGGAGAAACCATCGGGGGGAGAAACCATCGGGGGGAGAAACCATCGGGGGGGAGAAACCATCGGGGGGGAGAAACCATCGGGGGGGAGAAACCATCGGGGGGGGAGAAACCATCGGGGGGGGAGAAACCATCGGGGGGGGAGAAACCATCGGGGGGGGAGAAACCATCGGGGGGGGAGAAACCATCGGGGGGGGAGAAACCATCGGGGGGGGAGAAACCATCGGGGGGGGAGAAACCATCGGGGGGGGAGAAACCATCGGGGGGGGAGAAACCATCGGGGGGGGAGAAACCATCGGGGGGGGAGAAACCATCGGGGGGGGAGAAACCATCGGGGGGGGAGAAACCATCGGGGGGGGAGAAACCATCGGGGGGGGAGAAACCATCGGGGGGGGAGAAACCATCGGGGGGGAGAGAAACCATCGGGGGGGGAGAAACCATCGGGGGGGGAGAAACCATCGGGGGGGGAGAAACCATCGGGGGGGAGAAACCATCGGGGGGGGAGAAACCATCGGGGGGGAGAAACCATCGGGGGGGGAGAAACCATCGGGGGGGAGAAACCATCGGGGGGGGAGAAACCATCGGGGGGGGAGAAACCATCGGGGGGGAGAAACCATCGGGGGGGGAGAAACCATCGGGGGGGGAGAAACCATCGGGGGGGGAGAAACCATCGGGGGGGAGAAACCATCGGGGGGGGAGAAACCATCGGGGGGGGAGAAACCATCGGGGGGGGAGAAACCATCGGGGGGGAGAAACCATCGGGGGGGGAGAAACCATCGGGGGGGAGAAACCATCGGGGGGGGAGAAACCATCGGGGGGGGAGAAACCATCGGGGGGGGAGAAACCATCGGGGGGGGAGAAACCATCGGGGGGGGAGAAACCATCGGGGGGGGAGAAACCATCGGGGGGGGAGAAACCATCGGGGGGGGAGAAACCATCGGGGGGGGAGAAACCATCGGGGGGGAGAAACCATCGGGGGGGGAGAAACCATCGGGGGGGGAGAAACCATCGGGGGGGGAGAAACCATCGGGGGGGGAGAAACCATCGGGGGGGGAGAAACCATCGGGGGGGGAGAAACCATCGGGGGGGGAGAAACCATCGGGGGGGGAGAAACCATCGGGGGGGGAGAAACCATCGGGGGGGGAGAAACCATCGGGGGGGGAGAAACCATCGGGGGGGGAGAAACCATCGGGGGGGGAGAAACCATCGGGGGGGGAGAAACCATCGGGGGGGAGAAACCATCGGGGGGGGAGAAACCATCGGGGGGGGAGAAACCATCGGGGGGGGAGAAACCATCGGGGGGGGAGAAACCATCGGGGGGGGAGAAACCATCGGGGGGGGAGAAACCATCGGGGGGGGAGAAACCATCGGGGGGGGAGAAACCATCGGGGGGGGAGAAACCATCGGGGGGGGAGAAACCATCGGGGGGGGAGAAACCATCGGGGGGGGAGAAACCATCGGGGGGGGAGAAACCATCGGGGGGGGAGAAACCATCGGGGGGGGAGAAACCATCGGGGGGGGAGAAACCATCGGGGGGGGAGAAACCATCGGGGGGGGAGAAACCATCGGGGGGGGAGAAACCATCGGGGGGGGAGAAACCATCGGGGGGGGAGAAACCATCGGGGGGGGAGAAACCATCGGGGGGGGAGAAACCATCGGGGGGGGAGAAACCATCGGGGGGGGAGAAACCATCGGGGGGGGAGAAACCATCGGGGGGGGAGAAACCATCGGGGGGGGAGAAACCATCGGGGGGGGAGAAACCATCGGGGGGGGAGAAACCATCGGGGGGGGAGAAACCATCGGGGGGGGAGAAACCATCGGGGGGGGAGAAACCATCGGGGGGGGAGAAACCATCGGGGGGGGAGAAACCATCGGGGGGGGAGAAACCATCGGGGGGGGAGAAACCATCGGGGGGGGAGAAACCATCGGGGGGGGAGAAACCATCGGGGGGGGAGAAACCATCGGGGGGGGAGAAACCATCGGGGGGGGAGAAACCATCGGGGGGGGAGAAACCATCGGGGGGGGAGAAACCATCGGGGGGGGAGAAACCATCGGGGGGGGAGAAACCATCGGGGGGGGAGAAACCATCGGGGGGGGAGAAACCATCGGGGGGGAGAAACCATCGGGGGGGGAGAAACCATCGGGGGGGGAGAAACCATCGGGGGGGGAGAAACCATCGGGGGGGGAGAAACCATCGGGGGGGGAGAAACCATCGGGGGGGGAGAAACCATCGGGGGGGAGAAACCATCGGGGGGGGAGAAACCATCGGGGGGGAGAAACCATCGGGGGGGGAGAAACCATCGGGGGGGGAGAAACCATCGGGGGGGGAGAAACCATCGGGGGGGGAGAAACCATCGGGGGGGGAGAAACCATCGGGGGGGGAGAAACCATCGGGGGGGGAGAAACCATCGGGGGGGGAGAAACCATCGGGGGGGGAGAAACCATCGGGGGGGGAGAAACCATCGGGGGGGGAGAAACCATCGGGGGGGGAGAAACCATCGGGGGGGGAGAAACCATCGGGGGGGGAGAAACCATCGGGGGGGGAGAAACCATCGGGGGGGGAGAAACCATCGGGGGGGGAGAAACCATCGGGGGGGGAGAAACCATCGGGGGGGGAGAAACCATCGGGGGGGGAGAAACCATCGGGGGGGGAGAAACCATCGGGGGGGGAGAAACCATCGGGGGGGGAGAAACCATCGGGGGGGGAGAAACCATCGGGGGGGGAGAAACCATCGGGGGGGGAGAAACCATCGGGGGGGGAGAAACCATCGGGGGGGGAGAAACCATCGGGGGGGGAGAAACCATCGGGGGGGGAGAAACCATCGGGGGGGGAGAAACCATCGGGGGGGGAGAAACCATCGGGGGGGGAGAAACCATCGGGGGGGGAGAAACCATCGGGGGGGGAGAAACCATCGGGGGGGGAGAAACCATCGGGGGGGGAGAAACCATCGGGGGGGGAGAAACCATCGGGGGGGGAGAAACCATCGGGGGGGGAGAAACCATCGGGGGGGGAGAAACCATCGGGGGGGGAGAAACCATCGGGGGGGGAGAAACCATCGGGGGGGGAGAAACCATCGGGGGGGGAGAAACCATCGGGGGGGGAGAAACCATCGGGGGGGGGAGAAACCATCGGGGGGGGAGAAACCATCGGGGGGGGGAGAAACCATCGGGGGGGGGAGAAACCATCGGGGGGGGGAGAAACCATCGGGGGGGGAGAAACCATCGGGGGGGGGAGAAACCATCGGGGGGGGGAGAAACCATCGGGGGGGGGAGAAACCATCGGGGGGGGGAGAAACCATCGGGGGGGGAGAAACCATCGGGGGGGGAGAAACCATCGGGGGGGGAGAAACCATCGGGGGGGGAGAAACCATCGGGGGGGGAGAAACCATCGGGGGGGGAGAAACCATCGGGGGGGGAGAAACCATCGGGGGGGGAGAAACCATCGGGGGGGGAGAAACCATCGGGGGGGGAGAAACCATCGGGGGGGGAGAAACCATCGGGGGGGGAGAAACCATCGGGGGGGGAGAAACCATCGGGGGGGGAGAAACCATCGGGGGGGGAGAAACCATCGGGGGGGGAGAAACCATCGGGGGGGAGAAACCATCGGGGGGGGAGAAACCATCGGGGGGGGAGAAACCATCGGGGGGGAGAAACCATCGGGGGGGGAGAAACCATCGGGGGGGGAGAAACCATCGGGGGGGGAGAAACCATCGGGGGGGGAGAAACCATCGGGGGGGGAGAAACCATCGGGGGGGGAGAAACCATCGGGGGGGGGAGAAACCATCGGGGGGGGAGAAACCATCGGGGGGGGAGAAACCATCGGGGGGGGAGAAACCATCGGGGGGGGGGGAGAGAGAAGCACAGAGACGGTGCCCGTGGCTCACCTGCAGTATGGCCACCTCATTGCGTAGTTGGCTCTCCTGCTTGGTCGGGAACCTCAACTTGTCGATCACCTTGATGGCCACGTCCCGGCTGGTGGCTCGATGCTTGCCTGCAAACCAAGAGCAAGGCGTCACCATTAAACACAACAGGGAGGCCACTCAGACCATCCAGCTCGTGCTAGCCCTTTGGAAGACCTATCCAATTCAAGACCTTTAATATTGGACGCAAGATATGTAGATAAATTGTGGGGGGCATCACAGGGTAACGGAGGTTGGGAAAAGTCTTGCTAATCCCACCCCGACCTGCAAAATAGCTGTTGGACCAGTCAGCGGAAAGACAATACATGGTTACATTCGAGCCGTCCACAGTGTACAGATGCATGATAAGGGAATAACGTTTAGTGCAAGGTAAAGCCAGCAAAGTCCGATCAAGGATAGTCCGAGGGTCACCCAGTGAGGTAGATAGTAGTTCAGCACCGCTCTCTGGTTGTGGTAGGATTGGTCAGTTGCCTGCTAACAGCTGGGAAGAAACTGTCCCTGAATCTGGAGGTGTGCATTCGTTTTCACACTTCTGTACCTTTAGTCCGATGGGAGAGGGGAGAAGAGGGAGTGGCTGGGTGAGACTGGTCCTTGATGATGCTGTTGGCCTTGCGGAGGCAGCACGAGGTGTAGATGGAGTCGATGGAAGGGAGGATTGGAAATGGAATTAAAATACAGAGCAGTCATGGGGAAAGTGAGTGGCGGAGCTGGACGTTCGTGAGCTGTGGTCAGAGCAAATCAACAGCAGACAAACTGGCTCCAAATGAGCATTGGAGTCGTTCAGACACAAGCTGAAGAAATACTCACCTCCATAAACTATACCAAACTGTCCTGATCCCAGAACCTCATCTGCAAAGATCTGGTAGACCGTGGCAATGTCCTGGGGAGAGAGAGAGAGAAGCAGTGAAAGGGGTCTGAGATACGATACATCACAGAGAGGTTTGAGAAGGAACTGCAGATGCTGGAAAATCGAAGGTAGACAAAAACACTGGAGAAACTCAGCGGGTGCAGCAGCATCTATGGAGCGAAGGAATAGGTGACCCAAGGGTCTCGACCCGAAACGTCACCTATTCATTCGCTCCATAGATGCCGCTTCACTCGTTGAGTTTCTCCAGCATTTTTGTCTACCTTCGATTTTCCACAAGCTCCAGTTGCGGGAAGCAGCTCGGTTAATTCGGAATAATGTCCACACCAGAGAGAATGGGTCGACTGGGCTCGTACTCACTGGAATTTACGAGGATGAGAGGGGATCTTATATATTGTAGAAACATAAAATTCTTAAGGGATTGGACAGGCTAGATGCAGGGAAAATGTTCCCCATATCGGGGGAGTCCAGAACAAGGGGTCACACAGTTTAAGAATAAGAGGTCGGCCATTTAGGACTGAGATGAGGAAAAACTTTTTCACCCAGAGAGTTGTGAATCTGTGGAATTCTCTGCCCTGAAGGCAGTGGAGGCCGATTCACTGGATGTTTTCAAGAGAGAGTTAGATTTAGCTCTTGGGGCTAACGGAATCAAGGGATATGGGGAAAAAAGCAGGAACGGGGCACTGATTGAGGATGATCAGCCATGATCATATTGAATGGCGGTGCTGGCTCGAAGGGCCGAATGCTGCATCTGTTTATGTTTTTATCCCCGTCCTGAATCTTCATTGAAATCCAAGGCTCTGCCCTCTGCCTAGCGAGCATAGAAACATAGGCTGTAGTAGAGGTAGTGAAACTGCAGCTCCAGCCACTCCTGGCTAGATCATACCATGGTCACGTATGAACATGTCTGAGACCGACACTCACCACGTCCTCCTGAATCTGGCTGTTGACCATGGAGAAGTTGATAGAAGCTTGTCCTGTAACAACAAAAAAACATTGTCACAGAGAGATACAACATCTTGATTGTATCGATACGAATACCGATTTCTCCAACTTCAAGTAGCCTTTGTTTTCCCTCTCTCTCCATTCCGCCCCCACCCTAGTTCTGGACCAGCCTGACTATCCCCCGATTAAATCTTACATTGTAGCCTCGTTGTCACCTCCCCCTCGCTAACAATAATCTGCTCGACATTTTCCTTGACCTTCATCCCCTGTATCTAACCATATAACAATTACAGCACGGAAACAGGCCTTCTCGGCCCTTCCAGTCCGTGCCGACCATTTATTTTCCCCTAGTCCCATCTACCTGCACTCAGACCATACCCCTCCATTCCCTTCCTGTCCATATACCTATCCACTTTACTTTTAAATGTTAAAATAGATCCTGCCTCCACCACTTCTGCTGGAAGCTCATTCCACACAGCCACCACTCTGAGTAAAGAAGTTCCCCCTCATGTTACCCCTAAACTTCTGTCCCTTAATTCTCATGTCATGCCCTCTTGTTTGACTCTTCCCTACCCTCAATGGGAAAAGCTTATCCATGTCAACTCTGTCTATCCCTTTCATCATTTTAAAGACCTCAATCAAGTCCCCCCTTAACCTTCTGCGCTCCAAAGAATAAAGACCGAACTTGTTCAACCTTTCTCTGTAACTTAGTTGCTGGAACCCAGGCAACATTCTAGTAAATCTCCTCTGTACTCTCTATTTTGTTGACATCCTTCCTATAATTAGGCGACCAACTTTGATCTCTAGTTTTCACACCTTACCCTTCCTTATCTCCCTCTCCCCCGACTCTCAGTCTGAAGAAGGGTCCTGACCCGAAACCTCACCCATTCCTTCTTTCCACAGGTGCTGCCTGACCCGCTGAGTTACTCCAGCACTCTGTGTCTATCTTGATTGTGGAGACAAAGAACTGCAGATGCTGGTTTATATGAAAAGGCACAAAGTGCTGGAGTAACTCAGCATCTCTGGAGCACATGGATAGGTGACGTTTCACAGATTGCAGTGGGTCGGGGTGGTGGTGGGTGGGAGGTAAGAAAGCTGGAAGAGAAGAAGGGGGGGGGGTCCATGCCAAGCAGATTATAGGTGGATACAGGTGAGGGAGGGGTTGGACAGGTAGATGGCTGAACATGAATGGCCAGAGATGAAAAGACAGCAATGAGACGAGGGGATTGGGGAGTTGCGAATAGTGAAGCTAGAGGGAGGAATCTGGGTGCAAGGGGAGGGGGAAATATGTGAAATATGTTCCCTCTACACGGCCCCATTAAATAGCCAGGGAGAGGTGGCGGGAACATCACTCCGCAAGGTCCCATCAAAATATCGGGCGATGTAGAGTATATCTCCCTCTACGTTGTTCCATTAAATACTCTGGGAAGTGTGGACTAACGTTCCCTCAACAAGGAACCTTCTAGTTTTCCAAGGTCCCACCAAATACCCTGGGAGATAAAAACATAGAAAATAGGTGCAGGAGGAGGCCATTTGGCCCTTCAAGCTAGCACCATCATTCAATATGATCATGGCTGATCATCCACAATCAGTACCCCGTTCCTGCCTTCTCCCCATACCCCTTATTCTTAAACTGTGTGTGTGGCCCCTGGCTCTGGACTCCCCCAACTTCGGGAACATGTTTCCTGCCTCTAGCGTGTCCAAGTCCTAAACAATCTTATATGTGTTTCAATGAGATCCCCTCTCATCCTTCTAAACTCCAGAGTGTACAAGCCCAGCTGCATGTTGAGATGGCGCCGCCAGGTGGTGAGGAGGGGGAGTGCGAGTGAGACTTACTGCGTGGAGTCTGACCCTGGGCGTTGGCTGTGTCTTGGAAGATGACCGGTTTCAGGGCCTGGCGCACGGCGATCTCCCAGGCCTTGGTGTCCTCCATGCTGCTGGCCACGCCGGTGGGACAGGGCAGTGGTGCAGCGGGCAGTTGCTCGCCCACAAAGTAGACCACGTTGCCCGTGCGGATCTCGAAGCAGGGCGGGTTGCCCCCGGTCGCCATGGAGCCGCCATCGTCCGCTGGTTCCACGGCCAACACCTCCGACAGTGGGATCTCCTGGCGAGAGGGAGGAAACATGGAACGTCAGTGAGTGTCGGGAGGGCCTCTCGACCAACCATGTTGATGCAAAGAAGGTTTAGTGTCTATCTTACATAGAAACTTAGAAAATAGGTGCAGGAGGAGGCCATTCGGCCCTTCGAGCCAGCACCGCCATTCATTGTGATCATCCCCCATCAATAACCCGTGCCTGCCTTCTCCCCATATCCCTCGACTCCTCTAGCCCCTAGAGCTCTATCTAACTCTCTCTTAAATCCATCCAGTGATTTGGCCTCCACTGCCCTCTGTGGCAGGGAATTCCACAAATTCACAACTCTCTGGGTGAAAAAGTTTTTTCTCACCTCAGTCTTTAATGGCCTCCCCTTTATTCGAAGACTGTGGCCCCTGGTTCTGGACTCGCCCAACATTAGGAACATTTTTCCTGCATCTAGCTTGTCCAGTCCTTCAACTATGTTGTTTAACCATGTTGATGAAAAGAAGGTTCATGTCCCATCAATTCCCCCGAGAGAAATAGTGTACAGCTCCCTCAAATACCCTGGAGAGATGTAGGCTGAAGATCCTTCTACATGGTCCACAGAGATATGGAGCAAAGATCCCTCTCCATGCTAGCCTGGAGCTTAGAAGGATGAGGGGGAATCTTATAGAAACATACAACATTATAAAAGGACTGGACAAGCCAGATGCAGTAAAAATGTTCCCAATGTTGGGCGAGTACAGAACCAGGGGCCACAGTCTTAGAATAAAGGGGAGGTCATTTTAGACTGAGGTGAGAAAAAACATTTTCACCCAGAGAGTTGTGAATTTGTGGAATTCCCTGCCACATAGGGCTGTGGAGGCCAAGTCACTGGATGGATTTAAGAGAGAGTTAGATCGAGCTCTAGGGGCTAATGGAGTCAAAGGATATGGGGAGAAGGCAGGCACGGGTTATTGATAGGGGACGATCAGCCATGATCACAATGAATGGCGGTGCTGGCTTGAAGGGTTGAATGGCCTCCTTCTGCACCTATTTTCTATGTTTCTATGTAGAGTGAAAGTCTACATCTCTCAAATGCCATGGAGGCATTATGTGCAGGAAGGAACTGCAGACGCTGATTTGTACCGAAGATAGACACAAAAAGCTGGAGTAACTCAGCGGGATGGGCAGCATCTCTGGAGAGATCCTTCAAGAGATCCTCGAGACCAGACCTGAAAAGGCACCCATTCCTTCTCTCCAGAGATGCTGCCTGTCCCGCTGAGTTACTCCGGCATTTTGTGTCTATCTTCAGTTCAGTTTATTGTCACGTGTACCGAGGTACAGTGAAAAGCTTTTGTTGCGTGCTAACCAGTCAGCAGAAAGACAATACATGATTACAATCGAGCCGTCCACAGTGTACAGATATGTGATAAGGGAATAACGTTTAGTGCAAGGTAAAGCCAGCAAAGTCCGATCAAGGATAGTCCGAGGGTCACCAATGAGGTAGATAGTAGTTCAGGACCGCTCTCTGGTTGTGGTAGGATGGTTCAGTTGCCTGATAACCAGATTTCCAAAACCAGGGGCCAGAGTTTAAAAATTAGGAGCAAGCCATTTAGAACGGAGACAAGGAAACACCTTTTCTCACAGAGAGTTGTGAGTCTGTGGAATTCTCTGCCTCAGAGGGCAGTGGAGGCGGGTTCTCTGGATGCTTTCAAGAGAGCTAGATAGGCCTCTTAAAATAGCAGAGTCAGGGGATATGGGGAGAAGATAGGAACGGGGTACTGATTGTGGATGATCAGCCATGACAACATTGAATGGCGGTGCTGGCTCGAAGGGCCAAATGGCCTACTCCTGCACCTATTGTCTATTGTCTATAACAGCTGGGAAGAAACTGTCCCTGAATCTGGAGGTGTGCGTTTTCACACTTCTGTACCTCTTGCCCGATGGGAGAGGGGAGAAGAGGGAGTGGCTGGGGTGAGACTGGTCTTTGATGATGCTGCTGACCTTGCCGTACGTTAATAACAGTGACAATATAAACAAGAAGTCGACTGGCCATTTCAGCAGTCACGTCCATTCAATGTCCAGCTCACCTTATAGTACTTGTTGCCCGTGTCGTTGTGGAAGAGAGTGATACACTTGCAGTCCAGCCTCCAGTAATGTCTTTTCCTCTAAAACAAGAGCGGCTTAGATTAGAGATACATTGTGGAAACAGGCCCTTTGGCCCATCAGATCTGTGCTGACCAGCGATCCCAATTTCACAGCCAATGTACTAGGGACAACATAGAGAGGGTCAACTAACCTGTAAGCCCGCTTGTCTTTAGAGTGTGGGGGGAAACTGGGGAGAACCCACGCGCTCACAGGGACAACATGCAAACTCCATACAGGGTCAGGATGGGACGCGGGTCTCTGGCGCTGCGAGCACCGTGCCGGCAACTCTACTGCTGCGCCACCGTGCCGGCAACTCTACCGCTGCGCCACCGTGCCGGAAACTCTACCGCTGCGCCACCGTGCCGGAAACTCTACCGCTGCGCCACCGTGTCGGAAACTCTACCGCTACGAGCACCGTGCCGGAAACTCTACCGCTGCGCCACCGTGCCGGAAACTCTACCGCTGTGAGCATCGTGCCGGCAACTCTACCGCTGTGAGCATCGTGCCGGCAACTCTACCGCTGTGAGCATCGTGCCGGCAACTCTACCACTGTGAGCACCGTGCCGGCAACTCTACCGCTGCGCCACCGTGCTGGCAACTCTACCGCTGTGAGCACCGTGCCGGCAACTCTACCGCTACGAGCACCGTGCCGGCAACTCTACCGCTACGAGCACCGTGCCGGCAACTCTACCGCTACGAGCACCGTGCCGGCAACTCTACCGCTGCGAGTACCGTGCCGGCAACTCTACCGCTACGAGCACCGTGCCGGCAACTTTACCGCTACGAGCACCGTGCCGGCAACTCTACCGCTGCACCACCATGCCGGCAACTCTACTGCTGCACCACTGTGCCGGCAACTCTACCGCTACGAGCACCGTGCCGGCAACTCTACCGCTGCACCGCCGTGCCGGCAACTCTACTGCTGCACCGCCGTGCCGGCAACTCTACCGCTGCACCACCGTGCCGGCAACTCTACCGCTGCACCACCGTGCCGGCAACTCTACCGCTGCACCACCGTGCCGGCAACTCTACCGCTACGAGCACCGTGCCGGCAACTCTACCACTGCACCACCGTGCCGGCAACTCTACCGCTGTGAGCACCGTGCCGGCAACTCTACCGCTGCGAGCACCGTGCCGGCAACTCTACCACTGCACCACCGTGCCGGCAACTCTACCGCTGTGAGCACCGTGCCGGCAACTCTACCGCTGCGAGCACCGTGCCGGCAACTCTACCGCTACGAGCACCGTGCCGGCAACTCTACCGCTATGAGCATCGTGCCGGCAACTCTACCGCTACGAGCACCATGCCGGCAACTCTACCGCTGCACCACCGTGCCGACAACTCTACCGCTATGAGCATCGTGCCGGCAACTCTACCGCTACGAGCACCGTGCCGGCAACTCTACCGCTGCGGGTACCGTGCCGGCAACTCTACCGCTACGAGCACCGTGCCGGCAACTCTACCGCTACGAGCACCGTGCCAGCAACTCTACCGCTACGAGCACCGTGCCGGCAACTCTACCGCTACGAGCACCGTGCCGGCAACTCTACCGCTACGAGCACCGTGCCGGCAACTCTACCGCTACGAGCACCGTGCCGGCAACTCTACCGCTACGAGCACCGTGCCGGCAACTCTACCGCTACGAGCACCGTGCCGGTGCAAAGACAATTGAAGTTCATTACCAGAGCGTCACGGTTACTGTAGTGGACGAGCCAGCCCTCCTTGACCGTCAGGCTGGACCTGCGCTTGGTCTGCTTCACCGACTGCACCACTCGCATCAGGGGGATGTTGGAGGCCATGGGGTCACTAACGCCAGCGGGGGAGAGAGGGAGGGAGAGAGAGAGAGAGATGACCAGCTGAGAGAGTCAAGGTATCGTATAATGCGGAAACACTCATTTGGGGGGAAACAAAAAAAAAATAGGAATACCTTTCAGAGATTTATAGAATTACACAACATGTAAACGGGCTCTTCGGGCCATCTAAAGTCACAGTCACACAGCATGGAAACAGGCCCTTCAGCCCAACTTGCCCCAGCTATACTAGTCCCATCTGCCTGCATTTGGTCCATATCCCTCCAAACCTGTTCTATCCATGTACCTGTCTAACTGTCTCTTAAACGTTGTGATAGTCCCAGCCTCAACTACCTCCACCGGCAGCTCGTTCCATACACCCACCACCCTCTGTGTGAAAACGGTACACCTCCGGTTCCTATTAAATAATTGATTCCAATCACCTTCCCTGACACTCGATCAATGACACCTCTGCCAACAACTAAACTAAACTTAAATTGGTTGTACCCGACTTGATCTCCACGTAGTCCTTCATTGCATACTTTAGTTTAGGGCAGGGGTCGGCAACCTATGGCCCCCCCAGGCCGAATACGGCCAGTGACCCTAAGTCACGCGGCCCGCTGAGCTCCGCTGCCGAGCTCTTGCTGCCGGCACCACCGCGCACCTTCTGCGAACACGCGATTTGATGCCTGCCATCCGGGGCGGGGTCCATGTGTACACGTGATAGATAATGTCTATGTGATACACGTCTTAAGGGGTTGGACAGGCTAGATGCAGGAAGATTGTTCCCGATGTTGGGGAGGTCCAGGACAAGGGGTCACAGCTTAAGGATAAGGGGGAAATCCTTTAGGACCGAGATGAAAAGGACTTTTTTCACACAGAGAGTGGTGGGTCTCTGGAACTCTCTGCCACAGAGGGTAGTTGAGGCCAGTTCATTGGCTATATTTAAGAGGGAGTTAGATGTGGCCCTTGTGGCTGAGGGGATCAGGGGGTATGGAGAGAAGGCAGGTACGGGATACTGAGTTGGATGATCAGCCATGATCATATTGAATGGCGGTGCAGGCTCGAAGGGCCGAATGGCCTACTCCTGCACCTAATTTCTATGTTTCTATGTGGCCCACCATCCGCTCACAGACATGCGCCCCAGCCCCGATGCAGAACAAGGCTGCCCACCCCTGGTTTAGAGATACAGCATGGAAACAGGCCCTTCGGCCCACTGAAGCCACGCTGACCAGCTAAGTTGCAGCTAAACGGATAGGTGACGTTTAGGGACGGGACCCTTCTGCAGAACCTATGTTGAAGTTGATTGTCGTGTACCGAGGTACAGTGAAAAGCTTGTGTGCGCTAACTAGTCAGCGGAAAGACCCACGGTACAGATGTACAGGTACATGATAAAGGGAATAACATTTAATGCAAGGTAAGTCCTGTAAGGTTCGATTAAAGATTGCCCACCGGTCTCCAGTGAAGTAGATGGGAGCTCTGGGCCTTCTGCCCTTCACCCTCCTCCTATCCCCTTCCCCACTGGAGTTTAGAAGGATGAGAGGGTGCCTCATTGAAACGTACAGAATAGTGAAAGGCCTGGATAGAGTGGATGTGCAGAGGATGTTTCCACTAGTGGGAGAGTCTAGGACCAGAGGGCACAGCCTCAGAATTAAAGGACGTTCCTCTAGAAAGGGGACGAGGAGGAATTTCTTTAGTCAGTGGATATTTATTATGCAATGATAGATAGATTCTTGATTAGTGCGGGTGTTGGGGGTTATGGGGAGAAGGCAGGGGAATGGGGTTCGGAGGGAGAGATGCTTTAATGGCGGCGTAGACTTGAGGGGCTAATTCTGCTCCTATCCCATTACCTGGGCACTCTGGTGGGGTCCTCCTCTCCCGGGAACCCGTTCTCAGAGTTGCCGGAGGACATGGGAGCCTCGTCGGAATCTTCTGGAGTGAGGGTCTTGTCCAAGTCTCCGTAGTCACTCACATCCTCCATGTTGATGTCAGCATCGAGGCCCGGATTCAACAGATCTGCAACAGAGACACGGGGCTGAGAAGGAACTGCAGGTGTGGCATTACACCAAAGACAGGCACAGAGTGCTGGAGTAACTCAGCGGGTCAGGCAGCATCTGTGGAGAACATGGATAGGTGACGTTTCACAGAGTGCTGGAGTAACTCAGCGGGTCAGGCAGCATCTGTGGAGAACATGGATAGGTGACGTTTCACAGAGTGCTGGAGTAACTCAGTAGGTCAGGCAGCATCTGTGGAGAACATGGATAGGTGACGTTTCACAGAGTGCTGGAGTAACTCAGCGGGTCAGGCAGCATCTGTGGAGAACATGGATAGGTGACGTTTCACAGAGTGCTGGAGTAACTCAGCGGGTAAGGCAGCATCTGTGGAGAGAAGGAATGGGTGACGTTTCGGGTCAGGACCCTTCTTCAGACTGAGAGTCGGGGGAGAGGGAGATGCGTTGATAAGGAAGGGTAAGGTGTGAAAACTAGAGATCAAAGTTGGTCGCCTAATTATAGGAAGGATGTCAACAAAATAGAGAGTACCGAGGAGATTTACTAGAATGTTGCCTGGGTTCCAGCAACTAAGTTACAGAGAAAGGTTGAACAAGTTAGGTCTTTATTCTTTGGAGTGCAGAAGGTTAAGGGGGGACTTGATTGAGGTCTTTAAAATGATGAAAGGGATAGACAGAGTTGACGTGGATAAGCTTTTCCCATTGAGGGTAGGGAAGATTCAAACAAGAGGACATGACATGAGAACTTTTTGGGTCGAGACCCTTCAGACTGAAGATGAGTCTCTCGATCTGAAATATCACCCATCTATTTTCTCTAGAGATGCTGCCAGACTCATAATTTCCTGGAGCAGAATTAGGCCATTCGGCCCATCAATTCTATTCCATCATTTAATCATGGCTGATCTATCTTTCTCTCTCAACCCCATTCTCCTGCCTTCGCCCCGTAACTCCCGACACCTGCACTAATCAATTAATTGAGTTACTCCAGCATTTTGTCTATCTTTGGTGTGAACCAGCATCTGCAGTTCCTACTAATGACCGCAGCCCTGCAGTTCCAAAGATGCACTTTCACATCTACTCCTGACACACTAGTGGGCCATTTACAGAAGCCAATTAACCTGCAAACCCGCACGTCTTTGGAAAGTGGGAGGAAACGCACGTGGTCACAGGGAGAATGTGTGTCCAGAACCAGGGGTCACAGTTTAAGAATAAGAGGTCGGCCTTATAAGACTGAAATGAAGAAAAACGTTTCCACCCAGAGAGTTGTAAATCTGTGGAATTCTCTGCCACAGAAGGCAGTGGAGGCCAATACACTGGATGTTTTCAAGAGAGAGTCGGATTTAGGTCTTCGGGCTAACGGAATCAAGGGATATGGGGAGAAAGCAGGAACGGGATACTGATTCTGGATGATCAGCCATGATCATATTGAATAGCGGTGCTGGCTCGAAGGGCCGAATGGCACGTCTCTGTAAAACTCCACACACACACGGAAACATGGGTTACAGCAGGACTACCCGCTTCCACGTACCTCCGTTGTTGCTGCTGCATTCACCCAAGCAGTCGCTGGGAACTTTCTCCATACATCGCTTGTGACAGTTGAACTTGCAATCTGGTCGGATAAAAGCAGAAACACGACTCGATCACAACTCACCCGAGAACGGTCGGCAAAACATAGCTTCAGCGGCGGAGTGGACAACGTGTTAGTTAAGGGCCAGTCCTTAAATAGCGGTTTGTTATATGCGCGTCATTTACGCCTCACGTGCATGGCATGCATTACGTTACGCACGGCGTGTTTTGAGACGTGGTGGCGTAGGCAGTGCAATCCGAGCGGCGCCCAAGGATTTTGGGATTCACAAAATCTTCGCGCACCAACTGTGTGACGCGCAATTGACACTCAAGTGGGACAGGCCCCTTAATGTTCAATATATTGTCACGTGTAACGAGGTACAGAGAAAAGCTTTTGTTGCGTGCTAACCAGTCAGCGGAAAGACAATACATGATTACAATCGAGCCGTCCACAGTGTACAGATACAGGATAAAGGGAATTACGTTCAGTGCAAGGTAAAGCCAGTAAAGTCCGATCAAGGATAGTCAGAGGGTCACCAATGAGGTAGATAGTAGATCAGGACCGCTCTCTGGTTGTGGTAGGATGGTTCAGTTGCCTGATAACAGCTGGGAAGAAACTGTCCCTGAATCTGGAGGTGTGCATTTTGCCCACAGACCCATGTGGGTGGTTATGGAGTGTACCCGCATGCGCAAGGCAAGAGGGGGTGGTTTTGAGGTGATGCCCATGCCATGCCTCCCCCACTCACCCTTGCACTGCAGGCCTTGGCGGAACAGCCCCTTGAGCAGCTTCTTGCAGTATTGGCACACGGTGGGGCGAGTGTAGGAGTGAACGGCAAACGTGTGCGGCACCTTGACCTTGCTCAGGAACATCTTGTCCAGCTCGATGGGCCGACCCACGTGCGTGCCCAGCGTCCCCCGGCGCACGGACAACATCTCCGCCAGGTTCCTCTGCACTCACAACGGCGGGGGGGGGGGGGGGGGGGGGGGGGGGAGACAGGAGAGGGGGTGAAACATGATGCAAGAGCTTTATTAACAAAGTTGCTGAACCCACGTTCTTATCCCACTGTCATAAGTGATAGAAGCAGAATTAGGCCATTCGGCCCATCAAGTCTACTCCGCCATTCAATCATGGCTGATCTATCTCTCCTGCCTTCTCCCCATAACCCCGACACCCGCACTAATCAAGAATCTATCTCTGCCTTAAGTAGGCTTGATGGGCCAAATGGCCTAATTCTGCTCCTCTCACTCGTCAACATGCTGCCAAGATAAGTGCTGAGCCTAGAGGCCGTGACGAGAGACGGGGGTGGGGGGGGAAAGAGGGTGATAGGAAGAGGAGAGGGGAGACAAGGAGAAGCCGGCTGTTACCGAATGGCCCTCGCTCGATGTCGTCAGGTAATCAGAGACCGATGATCGTGAGGTTATGGATCCAGAGAGCGAAGTGTTGGAGAGTCTTCTCTTCCGGGCACCGCTGCAGTTGTTGGGAATGCTGAAGGCACATCTCTTGTGGTAGTTCAGCCCGCACCCTGTTTAGGAGATTAAAGCAACGACAAAAAAATAAATAAATAAATGCATTAGTGGAAGCTACAAGTTAATGTACATACGTTCTAGGAGCAGCATTAGGCCATTCGGCCCATCAAGTCTACTCCGCCATTCAATCATGACTACGGGCGCTGTCTGCACGGAGTTTGCACGTTGTCCCCGTGACCTACGTGGGTTTTCTCCAAGATCTTCAGTTTCCTCCCACACTCCAGGTTTGTAGGTTAATGCCATGGTGTAGGTCTGCCATGGTGCAGCTGCCGTACCATGCTGTAATGCAGTATGTCAACAGGCTACCGCTCGTCCATTGAGAGCCTGTTGATATACTGCATTACAGCATGGTACGGCAGCTGCACCATGGCAGACAGGGAGAGGCTTCAGAGGGTAGTCAGGGCAGCACAGAAGATCATCGGCTGCCCTCTCCCCTCTCTGATGGACATTTACACCTCCCGCTGCCTCAGCAGGGCGAAGAACATTATCAAGGACAGCTCCCATCCTGCATTTGGCCTGTTCAACCTGCTACCCTCAGGGAGGCGCTATAGGTGCATCAGCACAAGGACAAATAGACTCAAGAACAGTTTCTTCCCAAAATCCATTATCTCCCTGAACTCACACATGCACTGACTTCACAGCCTAACCCCCTAGACTTCCATCTATCCACCTACTGTAATTTGTACTGTAACTGTAACCCATACTGGATATAGGAATCCTATTATCCATTCTATTTATCCATTGTGCTTTTATAGATATGTATATAGCGCTGCAGAAACTGTGCACCTTATTCTCCCCCCCCCCCCACCCTTTTTTGTTTTGTTTTGCACTGAGTAGGAGCAGCTTTTAATCTCATTGTACATGTGTATAGTGACAATAAAAGGCATTCTGATTCTAATTGGCTTGGTGTAAACGTAAAAATTGTCCCTGGTGTGTGTAGGATAGTGTTAGTGTGCGGGGATCGCTGGTAGACGCGGACCCGGTGGGCCGAAGGGCCTGTTTCCGTGCTGTGCCTCTAAACTAAAAACCTACGTGGGTTTTCTCCGGATGCTCCGGTTTCCTCCCACACTCCAAAACCGTGCAGGTGGTTGAGGCAAGTAATATAACACCATTTAAAAGATATTTGGACAGGTACATGGATGGAGGGATATGGACCAAATGCAGGCAGGTGGGACTAATGAAGATGGGATGTGGTTGGCATGGGCAAGGTGGGCCGAAGGGCCTGTTTCCCCATGTTGTACAACTCTATGCCTCA
Organism: Raja brachyura; assembly: GCA_963514005.1. Next base: position 23,245,678 of record OY740819.1, read on the forward strand.
ATAACAATGGAAAAAGTGTAGGGGAAAAAAATAAAAACTGCAGATGCTGCTTAATACACACAAGGACTCAGCGGGTCAGGGAGCATCTCTGGAGAATGTGGACCGGAGATATTTTAGTTTGCGACTCTTTTTCGAGACCCAGTCTCCCCTCAATCGGGGATATTGCGACCAAACGTTGCGTGTCTAAGGCCAGCAGTATTATAAAAGACCCCACGCATCTCCATCACGGTCTGTTCACTCTGCCTCCCTCGGGAAAAAGATATCGCAGCATAAGGAGCAGAACATCAAGGTTCTGCAACAGCTTCTTCCCACGAGCCATCAGACTCCTGAATGCCATGTAATGGGCTGCCACCATTGTCTATTTATCCTTTTATCCTTTTATCCATGCCTACCCTTCTGTTAATTTATCGTGTTGCACAGGGAGCCAAATGCAACGGAATTTCGTTTGGAACTGCATATATCAATGTATTTCTAAATGACAATAAAGTTTGTTTGACTTTTGTTTGACTTGACAGTCCATTTACGATAAAGAGTCTGAAGAAGGGTCTCGACCCGAAACGTCGCCTATCTCCTTCGCTCCTTAGATGCTGCTGCACCCGCTGAGTTACTCCAGCTTTTTGTGTAACCTACGATAAAAAGGTGGTTCTGTTCTGTACTGTCAAACTCAGCCAGCAGGTGGTGCCCCTGAGCAGTCAAGAAGTCTGACCATTTAGTTTAGAGAAACAGCGATGAAACAGGCCTTTCGGCCCATGGAGTCCGTGCCGACCAGCGATCCCCGTACACTAACATTATCCTACACAGATTAGGGGCAATTTACACTTACACCAAACCAATTTACCTACTAACCTGCAAATCTTTGGAGTGTGGGAGGAAACCGGAGCATCTGGAGAAAACCCACGCAGGTCACGGGGAGAACGTGCAAACTCCGTACAGACAGCACCCGTAGTCAGGATCGAACCCGGGTCTCCACCGCTGCGCCGCCATACCACTATCCCAGTGTGATGAAGGGTCTCGAGCCTGAAACGTCACCTATCCATGTTCTCCACAGATGCTGCCTGACCCGCTGAGTTACTCCAGCACTCTGTGTCTGTGCCAGAGTAATGGGGCTGTCCCACTGTACGAGCTAATTCGCCCGAGTTTCCCCCGATTTGAACACGGAGAATTATGGCAATAGCCGTTCGTAGGTACTCCGGGCTCTCGTGGACATTATTCAACATGTTGAAAAATCTTCACGAGTCTTCCCGAGCTTACCGCGTTTCCCGAGTACCTGCCGTTAGCGTTACGAGCCGCTAAGAGACGTCTCGAGCTCCAACGAACATTCTACGTGCTTACCACGAGTTTGATTTTTTTTTAAAACTCGGGACAGCTCTTGATTTACCTCGTACAGTGGGACAGGCCCTTTGTAACACCAAGACATTTACGTACCATCACACTTGAGGCCCTGTCTCACCAGGCCGAACAACATCTCTCCACAATGGTCGCAGAATGTCGGCACGCGGTAGGAGTGGACGTTGAGAGCGTGAGGTCGTATCCGGAAATCCTCGAAGGTCGCCGCGCCTGTGAGCAAAGAAATAAAACAGGTTTAGTTTAGAGACAGCGCAGAAACAGGCCCTTCAGCCCACAGAGTCTGTACCGACCAGCGATCCCTGCATATTAACACTATCCCATAGACACTAGGGACAATTTACACGTTTACACCAAGCCTATTAAACCAACAAACCTGCATGACTTTGGAGTGTGGGAGGAAACCGAAGATCTCGGAGAAAACCCACGCAGGTCACGGGGAGAACGTGCAAACTCCGTACAGATAGCACCCGTAGTCGGGATGGAACCCGGGCCTCCAGAGTCCCTGAGGCCACTGCCGGAGTATTCCCTCTCCAGGGACACTCTCCAGGGACACGCGGGCAGAGGGGCGGGCAGCCGACTCTGGAGTGACCACTGACTGCCCGCTGTCTGGACCCACGAATGGCCATTTTGGCCAGGGCCAGGAGCGCAGAGACCGGGAGATGGGGGTTGGGGTTGGGGGTGGGGGGGGGTGGGGGAGCAGAGAAGGACGAGACAGAGGTAGTGTTGGAACTAAATCAGAGAGCACAGGCAAGATTAGAGGACACAGCACATCGCAGACAAGGCAGCAGCGTGTCGTACCGGACAAGACGACCTCGACCAAGTCCCCCTCCTGGATGTCGCTCTCGGCCCTCACCAGCTCCAGGATGTTGTTGCACTCGATGTTGTGCCTGAACAGGAGGATCTTGTCGTACATCCCGTAGAAGCCGCATTCTGGGAACTGTGGAGAGAAGGGGAGCAACGTCAACCCGGGAACGCTGGTGCCTGTACAGCACAGCCCCAGTACTGTACCCCAATATTATGCACTAGCCCTGTACCCCAGTATTACACATCACAGCCCCGATACTGTACCCCAGTGTTGCACAGCCCCAGTACTGTACCCCAGTGTTGTACACTAGCCCTGTACCCCAGTGTTGCACAGCCCTGGTACTGTACCCCAATGTTGCACAGCCCCGGTACTGTACCCCATTATTACACATCACAGCCCCAGTACTGTACCCCAGTGTCACATAGCCCCGGTACTATAGTTTACACATACGGCGCAGAAACAGGCCCTTCGGCCCATCGAGTCCGCGCCGACCAGCGATCCCCGCACACTAACACGATCCCAACGACAATGTACATGTATACCAAGCCAACTAACCTACAAACCTGCACGTTTTTGCAGTGCGAGAAGAAACCTGAGCACCTGGAGAAAACCCACGCAGGTCACGACTAGATCGCACAAACCACACACGGACAGCACCCTTAGTCAGGATCGAACCCGGGTCTCTGGCGCTGTGAGGCAGCAGCTCTACCCGCTGCGCCACCGTGTCGTCCTGTAACCTAGAGTTGTGTAGCGACAGACCTGTCCCGACCGGTACAGTGCCTGAAAACTCATGATGGGCCCATTCCTTCTCCAGAGATGCTGCCTGCCTGCCTGCCCCGCTGAGATACTGCAGCGTTTTGTGTCTACTTTCATTTATTTATGCAGGGTTTGATTTCCCTGGATAGAATGCAAACACTGCTCTTTAACCATGTCTCTGTACATGTGACAATAATGCGACGCTTGATCCCATTTACCTCACGGAAAAACAACATTTCTGGCGTCAGCCTGCATCTGCACCACCTTCAGATGTTCCCCGCTCCAGGCAACCTGCTAAAGCCTGCACAGCCCATCATTCACCTTGCAGACGATACACGGCTCCAGGCAAGAGCGGAGACTGGTGGTAGGGCGCATTGTTTGGAGCAGCGAGGGTTGCATAACACTGGTTAGACCACAACCAGGGCACTGTGTGAAGTCTGATACCATTGTAGAGAAGATGCAACTCTGCAGGAGGCTCACAGTAACGCTGCTAGAACTGCAGAATTGTAAAGCACACAGCAACTTTAAACTTTAGAGATACAGTGTGAAGACATGCCCTTTGGCCCACCCAGTCCATGCCGACCAGCGATCACCCTGCACATTAGCATCTACCCATAGTCTCCACAGATGCTGCCTGACCCGCTGAGTTACTCCAGCACTCTGTGAAACGTCACCTATCCATGTTCTCCACAGATGCTGCCTGACCCGCTGAGTTATTCCAGCACTCTGTGTCCCCAAACACTAGGAGCAATTTACAAAAGCCAATTAACCTACAAACCGCACATCTCTGGGATGTGGAAGGAAACCAGAGATCCCCGAGAAAACCCACACGATCACAGGGAAAACGTGCAAACTCCACACAGACGTAATGTACAGCAGTTTTAATTGAGGACTTTTGTTTTTGGAGATACAGCAAGGAAACAGGTCGTTCGGCCCATCGAGTTCGTGCCGACCTGCGATCACTCCGTACACTAGCACTATCCTACACACTAGGGACAATTTCACCAAAACCAATGAACCTATAAACCTGCATGTCTTTGGAGTGTGGGAGGAAACCGAAGATCTCTGAGAAAACCCAGGTGGGTCACCGGGAGAACGTGCAAACTCCGTGAGGCAACAACTCTACCGCAGCACCTGTCCAATGCCTATGCGCATTGCCAGTGACGTGTGGAACTCGCTGGGAATCACCAACTTCCAGAGCTCCTTTCACAGAAAAGGTCAATGAACAAAGCACATCTTTTACAACGAGATTTGAGTAGGAGGCTGGTGTTCCACTGACTTGTCACGCTACAATGCTTGCAAAAAGGAAAGATGATCTACATCAAGATTGAGAACTGTGCCCAGTTTCAGGAGAGTTGTCACGTTCACTTACAGTGCACATTTATAAAGTCAGGGAGAGTCATTCAGCGTACGAACAGGCCCTTCGGCCCAACTTGCCCATGCGGACCAACATGTCCCAGCTACACTAGTCCCACCTGCCTGTGTTTGGCCCATATCCCACACGCTAGAGGCAGGAAACATGTTCCCGATGTTGGGGGGAGTCCAGAACCAGGGGCCACACACAGTTTAAGAATAAGGGGCAAGCCATTTAGAACGGAGACGAGGAAACTCTTTTTCTCACAGAGAGCCATGAGGGTGGAATTCTCTGCCTCAGAGGGCGGTGGAGGCCAGTTCTCTGATACTTTCAAGCGAGAGCTAGTATGGGCTCTTAAAGCTGGGAGTTAGATGTGGCCCTTGTGGCTAAGGGGATCAGAGGGTATGGAGAGAAGGCAGGTACAGGATACCGAGTTGGATGATCAACCATGATCATATTGAATGGCGGTGCAGGCTCGAAGGACCGAATGGCCTACTCCTGCACCTAATTTCTATGTTTCTATGTTAAAGATAGCGGAGTCAGGGGATATGGGGAGAAGGCAGGAACGGGGTACTGATTGTGGATGATCAGCCATGATCACATTGAATGGCTCGAAGGGCCGAATGGCCTACTCCTGCACCTATTGTCTAAACCTATCCTACCAATGCACCTGTCTAAATGTTTCTTAAACGTTGCGATAGTCCCAGCCTCAACAACCTCCTCCGGCAGCTCGTTCCATACAACCAGTAATGGTACATTAGTTATTCTCTGTAAATTGCCCCTAGTGTGTAGGGAGTGGATGAGAAAGTGGGATAACACAGAACTAGTGTTCTGGCATGGACTCGGTGGGCCGAAGGACCTGTTTCCACGCTGTATCTCTAAAGGGCCTGTCCCACTTGCGTGTGCAACCTTTGCGCGGGGTGACGCCTGTATGGTCGTGAGTAGTCGCCCAAACAGTCAAACCTTTTCTGGTCGCCGCTGGATTTTCAACATGTTGATAATTTTCGGCAACCTTCTGCGACTAAGACGGGTGTCGGCAAGTCGCCGAAAAAAATCACGTAAGTGGGACAGGCCCTTAAACATAGAAAATAGGTGCAGGAGGAGGCCATTCGGCCCTTCAAGCCAGCACCGCCATTCATTGTGATCATGGCTGATCGTCCCTAATCAATAACCCGTGCCTGCCTTCTCCCCATATCCCTCGACTCCACTAGCCCCTAGAGCTCCATCCAACTCTCTCTTAAATCCATCCAGTGATTTGGCCTCCACTGCCCTCTGTGGCAGGGAATTCCACAAATTGACAACTTTCTGGGTGAAAAAGTTTTTTCTCACCTCAGTTTTAAATAACCTCCCCTTTATTGTAAGACTGTGGCCCCTGGTTCTGGACTCGCCCAACATTGGGAACATTTTTCCTGCATCTAGCTTGTCCAGTCCTTTTATAATTTTATATGTTTCTACATGATCCCCCCCCCCTCATCCTTCTAAACTCCAGTGAATACAAGCCTAGTCTTTTCAATCTTGCCTCATATGGCAGGCCCACCATCCCAGGGATCAATCTGGTGAACCTACGCTGCACTGCCTCAATCACAAGGATGTCCTTCCTCAAATTAGGAGACCAAAACTGTACACAATACTGCAGATGGGGTCTCACTAGAGCCCTATACAACTGCAGAAACTAAACCTTTCCATTGCAGATCTCACATCAATGATCAAAGCCCAACGCCGTTCACAGCTCATCGATACGTGAACCAGCCCACGCTACATCTCGCACCCAGGGATGAGCAAAGTAACACCTCCACCACAAACGCGGTGGGCGATAAGTCTAACACTTCCACTTGACGTTCAGTTGTTCCCATTGTCCAATCCGTCACCCTCTACATCGTGGGTCATCAGGGTGGCATTAGCCTGGACTGGCCACTGTGGCGGTGAACATCGGTCAGGGACTGGTCATCCCATGAAGACCAACCCCACAACGCCTTTGCCCACCAGGAGAGCCATGCGATGTTCTCCGCTTGCATGCATGGACGCAGGTCCAACAATGGTCAAGATGGCCAGCATTAGGAGCAAGGCACGGGGTCACAAGGAGGAACGCAGGTCTCTGGCGCTGCGAGGCAGCAACTCTACCGCTGCGCCACAAATCAAAGTGCTATAGAGATGCACGACTTCCTGCCTCTTACACGATGCCCTTGGTCGATGAGGGTGAACTTGCCGCCCACAGCTGTTACCGCTCACCAACCAAGCTGGCAGGAGCCCCACCCCACCCCACCCCCCCCCCCCTCGTACTCGAGCTGCAGAAGGAAGCGGGTGCCCGACACGTCTCGTTAAACTCTCTCGTTCTTGTTATGACACAGCGGCTTCCTGCTGCCGTCGACCACACGTTGCTGCTCCACACCTGTCGCAGCGTGGCGTGGGGGCGGGGGGGTGAGACAGGAAGGAGCGAGGCTCACACTGCCATGTATCGTGCTGCAAAACACACAGCGGCAAGCGGCACGCTCTGAAGGAGGGTTTCGACTTGAAACATTACCCTTTCCTCTCCACAGATGCTGCCTGTCCCGCTGAGTTACTCCGGCATTTTGTGTCTATCTTCAGTTTAAACCAGCATCTGCAGTTCCTTCTTAAACGCTCTGATTTTATATCAGGGATTTTATAGATGGACACAAAATGCTGGATTAGAGCCCATTCCCACTTTCACGACCTAATCACGACCTCTGCCGAGTTTGCCCTCGACTTGCAGCATGGCCGTCACGAGGTCGTGGCATCAAGTAGGTTTTTCTAGCATGATGAAAAATGTCCACGAATAAGGAAATGTCGTGAATTAGGTCGTGAAAGTGGGACAGGGGCTTAACTCAGCGGGACAGGCAGCATCTCTGGATAGAAGGAATGGGTGACGTTACGGATCGAGACCCTTCTTCAGAATGAAGAAGAGTGGCTATGGAGCCCAAGTCAAGCCAGGAGTGAGGGGAGAGACAGAGATAAAGAAGTGTAAGGTGTGAAAACAAGGCAAAGGGAATGGAGATCAAGGGAGATGTAGAATCGATCATTGTTAGCTGGGAGAAGGTGACAACAAAGCAACAGAGATAACATGTAGGGTTACACAAAAGGCTGGAGAAACTCAGCGAGTGCAGCAGCATCTAAGGAGCGAAGGAGATAGGCGACGTTTCGGGTCGAGACCCTTCTTCAGAGATAAAATGTAGTTGGAGACAATCAGACTGGTGGGAGAACTGGGAAGGGGGAGGGGATGGAGAGAGAATTGAAAGCAAGGGCTATTTGAATGTTCATACCGCTGGGGTGTAGCTGCCCAAGCAAAATATAAGGTGTTGTTCCTCCAATTTGCGCTGGGCCTCACTCTGACAATGGAGGGGGCCCAGGACAGAAAGTTCAGTGTGGGAATGGGAGGGGGGAGTTAAAGTGTTCACGGTGATCTTATAGATGTGTTTTGGTGATCGCAAGAACGATAACTAAGTTTTACCAACTTATTTATTTCACAACTAACTTCTTACAAACACGTCTGGCCACAACAGTGTTCAGCACATAACTGCCGCACGAAAGTGAAACCGCGCGAAAAACAGCAGCTCCTCCCGAGTCAGGTGACTGCGGCTTCCGAACGCCAGGTTCGATACCTGCGTGTACAAAATCCATAAGAGCAATCTCTTACATACGCACGCACACGCACTGGAGGTACAACATCTCATATTTCACTTGGGCAGCTTATGAATATTGATTTCTCTACCTTCAAGTAACCCTTGCTTTCACCCTCTTTCTCCATCCCCTTCCCAGTCCTCCCTACAGTCTTCCCGTCTCCAACTACAGTTTTATCTGTTTGCTTTGCTGTCACCTTCTCCCAGCTAACAATGATCTATTTTCCACTTTCCTTGATCACCATTCCCTTTGTCCTATTTTCACACCTTTCACATCCTTACCCATGCATCTCCCTCTCCCCTGACACCACTGAAGACGGGTCTCGACCCGAAACATCACCCATTCTTTCTCCCCATAGATGCTGCCTGTCCCGCTGAGTTACTCCAGCATTTTGTGTCTACCTTCGATGTGAACCAGCATCTGCAGTTCCTTCACACACACACACTAAACGTTTTTCCCTGTTTATTATATAGTTTCCGGTGCACTGTTTATACATTCTTTTGTGCTGCCGTAAGTAAGAATTTCATTGTTCTATCTGGGACACATGACAATAAAACATTCTGGACATTGTTGCGACGTTCCTCCAGCAGTGTGTTTCATGCCCGGACCCTGCCGTCTCTACTGAGACCATGGTTAGATGCAAAGCTAAATCATGTCCTCACCCCCTCTCCAAGCTGCCACTGAAATCCTCCGGGAATGTTCACGACGCAGTTATCGAACGGTCAGATGGACTTATTAGGAAATGGAACAAGACTGCAGTTACAAACCCAGCCAGGATTCTGGATCAAATTCAAAACATTCCCATGCTTGGCTGAAGATAGACACAAAAAGCTGGATCAACTCTGAGGGTCAGACTGCATCTCTGGAGGGAAAGGAAAGGATTAGCTGAAGAAGGGTCTCGACCTGAAACGTCACCCATTCCCTCTCTCCAGAATGCTGCCTGTCCCGCTGAGTTACTCCAGCTGTTTGTGCCTATCTTCGGTTTAAACGGGCATCTGCTGTTCCTTAAAACATGGCAGGTTGTTTCTTTGTACAATATCAAAGATAAACCAAACACCCATAGAGGCCCAAGGGAGGGGTTTCTGGAGTGTTGCATTCAGTAATAGCAGCCAGAAAATATGCAAGGTCTTTCAGTGTTATACACACACAACAGCCAGTTTAGTTCAGTTGTTCTGAAGAAATTTAGTTCAACCAGACCAAAGAAGGATCTCGACACGAAACATCACCCATACCTTCTCTCCAGAGGCGCTGCTTGTCCCCCCAGTTACTTCAGCTTTTTGTGTCCCTCTTTAGAGATACAGCGCGGAAACAGGCCCTTCGGCCCACCGGGTCCGTACTGACCAGCAATCCCCGCACAGTAACACTATCCTGCACACACCAGGGACGATTTACATTTATACCAAGCCAATTAACCTGTACATCTTGGAACTGTAGTCATTAGAAAACAACTGCAGGTGCTGGTTTACACCAAAGATAGACAAAATGCTGGAGTAACTCAACGGATTGATTAGTACAGGTGTCATGAGTTACGGGTAGAAGGCAAGAGAATGGGGTTGAGAGAGAAAGATAGATCAGCCATGATTAAATGTGGAAGAGACTTGGGGCCAAATGGCCTAATTCTACTCCTAGAACTTATGAGTCAGGCAGCATCTCTGAAGAAAATGGATGGGTGATATTTCAGATCGAGAGACTCATCTTCAGTCTGGAGGGTCTCGACCCAAAAGGTCACCTACGCATGTTCTCCACAGATGCTGCCTGACCCGCTGAGTTACTCCAGCACTCTGTGAAACGTCACCTATCCATGTTCTCCACAGATGCTGCCTGACCCGCTGAGTTACTCCAGCACTCTGCGCGTCTACCTTTTGCAGAATGCAGTGGTCATCTCAGGTTGATCAGAATAACTTCCCGTCCACGCTGCCCCAACATCAACTGAAGTCCCCTCCAAAGCTTCTCACCTGCCTCCATCACAAAGCTGCTGCATTTACATATCACCTTTCACATCCCACTTAGGATGTCGCAAAGTGCAAACAGAGCTCCCTCTTCTGGGTTAGAAGGTCACGGGTTCAAGACCCAGCCAAGAACTCCTGGCTGCCCACGAGGTATGCTTGAAATGCAACATCACCTCATTGAAACGTACAGAATAGTGAAAGGCCCGGATAGAGTGGATGTGGAGAGGATGTTTCCACTAGTGAGAGAGTCTAGGACTAGAGGGCACAGCCTCAGAAGAAAAGGACGTACCATTAGAAAGGAGATCCTCACTAATGAAATATCTATCAATCACCGCTATAAAAATACCCACTGACTTGTGGCCTCCACCGCTGTCGGTGGCGATGAATTCCACAGATTCACCACCCTCTAAATAGATTCCTCCTCATCTCCTTCCGAAAGGAACATCCTTTTATTCCGAGGCTGTGCCCTCTGGTCCTAGACTCTCCCACTAGTGGAAACATGCTCCCCACGTCCACTCTATCCAGGCCTTTCAATATTCTGTACGTTTCAATGAGATGTTCCCTCATCCTTCTAAACTCACATGCTGGAGTAGCTCAGCAGGTCAGGCAGCATCTCTGGAGAAAAGGAGTGGGTGATGTTTCGGGTAGAGACCCTTCTTCAGACTGAGAGTCGGGGGAGAGGGGAACTAGAGATAGACAGGAGAATGAGCACAAAGGTATGTAAAACGACGGCACGGTGGCGCAGCGGGTAGAGCTGCTGCCTCACAGCGCCGGAGACCCGGGTTCGATCCTGACTACGGGCGCTGTCTGTACGGGGTTTGTACGTTCTCCCCGTGACCTGCGTGGGTTTCTTCCGAGATCTCCGGTTTCCTCCCACACTCCAAAGACGTACAGGTTTGTAGGTTAATTGGCTTGGAATAAATGTAAAAATTGGTCCTGGTGTGTGTAAGATATTGTTAGTGTGTGGGGATCGCTGGTCGGTGCGGACACGATGGGCCGAAGGGCCTGATTTCACACTATATCTCTAAACTAAATAAAAATAAAGAGTCTGAAGAAAGGGCTCGACCTGAAACGTCACCCATTCCTTCTCTCCAGAGACGCTGCCTGTCCCGCTGAGTTACTCCAGCTTTTTGTGTCTGTCTAGACAAAAATAACATGGATTTCTAAAGCTAAAAAATTCCCTTTGTGGTGATGTATTCAGACTGTCCTCGTTTCCACTGTGAAGACCCTGCCCCGTCTGAAGTAAACAGCCTTCAGTGAAGTCTAACGTTTGCATTTTGGAATGCAGAATATCATAAACAAACCTTGGTGTGGTGAACTCCCCAAACACATGCACCACTTCCCCTTGCCTACGAGAAAGTTCAAAACCAGCAGACATTACTCAGCTGTGCGAGTCAGGGTTTAACACAAACACTGTGTTAGGAAAGAACTACAGATGCTGGTTTAAATCAGAGGTAGATACTAAATGTTGGTAGACAGAAATGTTGGAGAAACTCAACAAGTGAGGCAGCATCTATGGAGCGAAGGAATAGGCGACCCAAAATGTCGCCTATTCCTTCGCTCCATAGATGCTGCCTCACCCGCTGAGTTTCTCCAGCATTTTTTGTCTACTGTTGATTTTTCCAGCATCTGCAGTTCTTTCTTAAACATCCAGCGAGTACAGGCCCAGTGCCGTCAAATGCTCATCATACCTTAACCCACTCATTCCTGGGATCATTCTTGTAAACCTCCTCTGGACCCTCTCCAGAGCCAGCACATCCTTCCTCAGATATGGGGCCCAAAATTGCTCACAATGTTCCAAATGCGGCCTGACAGAGCCTCAGCATTACGTCCCTCTTTTTGTATTGTAGTTCTCCCGAAGTAAATCCATGTTCAAAATATTCAATAATCTTTTCCTTTCCGCTAATTTGTTTACCCGCTGGAAAATGTTTAATTGCCACTTCAAAACAAAAACATGATTAAAGTCTTTGACATCCATTCAAAGTCAATAACAAATACACTTTGTGGTCTAGTCCTCAGCAATAAACCAACTCCTTGTGTTAATAGAGTGTGGTTTGAACAATGAATCCTTCTGAAGTACTTCAATGAAGCTCCTTCTGACACTGACCCACATTAAAAGCCAAGTAACCCAAGGATTTGTTTGTATTTTGGTTCCGTTACCAAACTAGCAACCAACCCGACTCCCTGACCCCCAGATGCAAATCTCACCTCCACAACTGAGAATTTCAACTCCAATTGTAAATGAGTTTGTCGCATAAACAATATCCATGAAGGTACAAACTCTCAAAAATTCACCTGGTCCATCAATATTCTTCAAATTATGATATCTGGCCACTTGTCCATCTGTGACCCATCAGGTATAGTTCATTCCGCATGGTCTCCCCAGAAGCAAGGGACAGGCAGCATCTCTGGATAGAGGGAATGGGCGACCTGAAGACATTCTTCATACCTGAAGACTTCTTCAGGTCTGAAGAAGGGTCTCGACCTGAAACGTCACCCATTCATTCTACCCAGAGATGCTGCCTGTCCCACTGAGTTACTACAGCATCTCGTGTCTCTATCTTCAGTTTAAACCAGCATCAAGAGTTCCCTTCTACAGCAATGGTTCAGAGGTAGTTTCAGAGGTACAACGCAGAAACAGGCCCTTTGGCCCACCGAGTCCGCGCTGACAGCGATCCCCGTACACCAACTCTATCCTACACACAAGGGTGGAAGATTGCAACCTTCACGTGGTCTGCCCTGTTTCGACTAATGCAATCAACTCGACGTGCACAAACAGAAGATCAAATAGAACAAGTTGTCCTACAACTTTAGGCCGTGCACGGCACACAACAGAAGAAGATCCCACACACACGGGACAATTTACATTTACACCAAGCCAATTAACCTACAAACCTGCACGTCTTTGGAGTGTGGGAGGAAACCGGAGCACCCAGAGAAAACCCACGCAGGTCACAGGGAGAACATACAAACTCCATACAGACAGCACCCGTAGTCAGGATCGAACCCGGGTGTCTGGCGCTGTGAGGCAGCAGCTGCACCCGCCGCACCACCGTGCCGCCGTAAAAAACGTTGAGCTAAAACTGGTGCAAGGTACGGGGCGGGGTTGAGGAACGTGCAAAACAAATTTTGCTTTCAGAGCTGCGGGTTAAACATTAAGCAAAGTTCCTTCTGTACATGAAGTGAAACATGCAACGCTCTTTTACAGCCTGTAAACTTAAAGGACCCACATCCCGTCCACAAGGAATGTCAAGTTAGGAGCTTTTATTGTCACGTGTCCCAGATAGGACAATGGAATTCTTGCTTTGCTTCAGCACAGCGTAATACAGTAGGCACGAACACAGAACATATCATATCCATACACCATTATATAAATATACACACACGCACACACATCAATAAATAAGTAGATAAAGTGCAAATAAACAGATAATGGTCTATTAGTGTTCAGAGATTTGTTTCAGTTGAGTTTAATAGCCTGGGTAGACAAAAGTGCTGGAGAAACTCAGCGGGTGCAGCAGCATCTATGGAGCAAAGGAAATGGGCAAGGTTTCTGGCTGAGACCCTTCTTCAGACTGCCTTTGTCTACCTTCGATTTTCCAGCATCTGCTGTTCCTTCTTAAAGAGTTTAATAACCTGATGGCTGTGGGGAAGTAGCTATTCCTGAACCCAAATGGGTTCAGTCTTCAGGCTCCTGTACCTTCTGTTGCAGTCTTCAGGCTCCTGTACCTTCTACCTGAAGGCAGCGGGGAGATGAGTGTGTGGCCAGGGTGGTGTGGGTCCTTGATGATGCTGCCAGCCTTTTTGAGGCAGCGACTGCGATGGATCCCCTCGATGGTAGGGAGGTCAGAGCCGATGATGGACTGGGCAGTGTTTACTACTTTTTGTAGTCTTTTCCGCTCCTGGGCGCCAAGACCATTGAATAAGGTCCAACCAGTCTCAGGGGCTTCAGCATCCAATGCCCAGAGCAACTAGTGTAGTCTGTGGGGAAAACCCACCCCGCTATGATTCACAGTTTTCTTAAACCGTTTAAAAGTGGAAAGAGCTCAGATAAGCACAGATCTGACGATGGGCAAGATTTAACCAACCAAATGGTGCGGCAGAATGGCACAGCGGGTAGAGCTGCTACCTCACAGCACCAAAGACCCAGGTTCGATCCTGACCTCCGGTGAACACTGTGTGTGGTGTTCTCCTCGTGACCAAGTGGAAACCCAAAGATGTGCGAGGTTTGTAGGTTAATTGGCTTCTGTAAATTGTCCCTAGTGTGTAGAGAGCGGCTTGGAAAATGGGATAACATAGAACTAATGTGAGTGGGTGATCACTGTTTGGAGTGGTCACCCTGGATGTAGGTATGCCAAAATGTCACCATCCATCTCTCGATCAACTAAATAGCATTTACAAATCCCACGGTCTCCTGTTGTGTGGAAACATTTAGCCAAATCGGCCAATTAAATAGACCAACCTGATCGCCCCGTGGCTCAGCACCTGAACTCCCCATCCCATTCCGAATCCGACCTTTCTGTCCTGGGTCTGCTCCATGGCCAGAGTGGGTCCCACTGCAAATTTGTGGAGCAGTGTCTCATATTTCACTTGGGCAGTGGCTACAATGGCTTGCAAATGTATTCATACCCCTTGAACGTTTCCACATTTTGTCACGTTACAACCACAAAAGTAAGTGTATTTTATTGGGATTTTATGTGATAGACCAACACAAAGTGGTGCATAATTGTGAAGTGGAAGGATAATTATACACGGTTTTCAAATTTTTTTACAAGTAAAAAACTGAAAAGTGTGGCGTGCAAAAGTATTCAGCCCCCTTTACTCTGATACCCCTAAATAAAGTCCAATGCAACCGATTGCCTTCAGAAGTCACCTAATTAGTAAATAGGGTCCACTTGTGTGTAATCTAATCTCAGTATAAATACAGCTGTTCTGTGAAGGCCTCAGAGGTTTGTTAGGGAACATTAGTGAACAAACAGCGTCATGAAGCCCAAGGAACACACCAGACAGGTCAGGGATAAAGTTGTGGAGAAGTTTAAAGCAGGGTTAGGTTATAAAAAAATATCCCAAGCTTTGAACATCTCACGGAGCACTGTTCAATCCATCATCCGAAAATGGAAAGAGTATGGCACAACTGCAAACCTACCAAGACATGGCCATCCAACTAAACTGACAGGCCGGGCAAGGAGAGCATTGATCAGAGAAGCAGCCAAGAGGCCCATGGTAACTCTGGAGGAGCTGCAGAGATCCACAGCTCATTTGGGAGAATCTGTCCACAGGACAACTATTAGTCGTGCACTCCACAAATCGAGCCTTTATGGAAGAGTGGCAAGAAGAAAGCCATTGTTGAAACAAAGCCATAAGAAGTCCCGTTTGTAGTTTGCCATAAGCCATGTGGGGGACACAGCAAACATGTGGAGGAAGGTGCTCTGGTCTGATGAGACCAAAATTGAACTTTTTGGCCTAAATGCAAAACGCTATGTGTGGCGGAAAACTAATACGGCACATCACCCTGAACACACCATCCCCACTGTGAAACATGGTGGTGGCAGCATCATGCTGTGGGGATGCTTTTCTTCAGCAGGCACAGGGAATCTGGTCAGAGTTGATGGGAAGATGGATGGAGCCAAATACAGGGCAATCTTGTAAAAAAAAACAGTTAGAGTCTGCAAAAGACTTGAGACTGGGGCGGAGGTTCACCTTCCAGCAGGACGACCCTAAACATACAGCCAGAGCTACAATGGAATGGTTTAGATCAAAGCATATTCATGTGTTAGAATGGCCCAGTCAAAGTCCAGACCTAAATCCAATTGAGAATCTCTGGCAAGACTTGAAAATTACTGTTCACAGACGCTCTCCATCCAATCTGTCTGTGTTTGAGCTATTTTGCAAAGAAGAATGGGCAAATATTTCAGTCTCTAGATGTGCAAAGCTGGTAGAGACATACCCCAAAAGACTTGCAGCTGTAATTGCAGCGAAAGGTGGTTCTACAAAGTATTGACTCAGGGGGGCTGAATACTTTTGCACGCCACACTTTTCAGTTTTTTATTTGTAATAAAATTTGGAAACCATGTATTATTTTCCTTCCACTTCACAATTATGCACCACTTTGTGTTGGTCTATCACATAAAATACCAATAAAATACATTTACATTTGTGGTTGTAACGTGACAAAATGTGGAAAAGTTCAAGGGGTATGAATACTTTTGCAAGCCACTGTATTCCTTCGCTCCATAGATGCTGCCTCACCCGCTGAGTTTCTCTAGCATTTTTGTCTACCTTCGATTTTTCCAGCATCTGCAGTTTTTTCTTAAAAATTAAATATACTCCACGTGCCAACTTCCCAATATAACTGCACAGACAGCACGGTGGTGGGTTTAAAGTTAGCGTGAAGCCCGCTATCTAAAACTCTCTCAGTCATCAGTCTGAAGAAGGGTCTCGACCCGAAATGTCACCCATTCCTTCTCTCCAGAGATGCTGCCTGTCCCGCTGAGTTACTCCAGCATTTTGTATCTGTCTTCAACCAAAACATTTCTAACTCCGATCTCCATGCTAGGGTTGTACACATTAAAACATCATAAATCAACGAGCAAGAACATGTTTCACAATGAACAAAGGCTGTGGACTTGTAGACTCAACCAGTCTTCAGAAAAGCTGGAACATTACAGCACAGGTGACGATAATATGATCATCGAGGTCAAGTTGTTCTTTGTGAAGCAACTCACAATATTCGATTCCCCACCAGCTTGCCAATCTTTCACCCAGTTGCTGAACACAAAATGCTGGAGTAACTCAGCGGGACAGGCAGCATCTCTGGAGAGAAGGAATGGGTGACGTTTTGGATCGAGACCCTTCTTCAGCCCTGAATGAGCTAGGGTAGAATGAATACAAAAATGAGTGGTTGATGGCCAGAATGGACTAGATGGGCCAAAGGGCTTGCGTCCATGCAGACTTCCTCAACTAGATTCAAGAGCAGTTTGTGTTGGAAGGAACTGCAGATGCTGGTTTAAACCAAAGACAGACACAACATGCTGGAGTAACTCAGCGGGAGGGACAGGCAGCATTTCCGGAGAGAAGGAATGGATGAGGTTTCGGGTCACATGCAGTTCACTAACTAACTGGCCCAGTGTTGAACACTAGCCTTCTCAGAGTGATACAGTGTGGAAACAGGCCTTTCAGCCCAACTTGCCCACACCGGCCAACATGCCCCATCTACACTAGTCCCACCTGCCAGTGTTTGGTTCATATCCCTCCAAACTAGTCCTATCCATGTACCTGTCTAACTGTTTCTTAAACGTTGGGATAGTCCCAACCTCAACTACCTCCTCTGGCAGCTTGTTCCATATACCCACCACCCTTTGTGTGAAAAAGTTACCACTCAGGTTCCTATTAAATCTTTTCCCCTTCACCTTAACCCTATGTCCTCTGGTCATGGATTCCCCTACTCTGGACAAGAGACTCTGTGCATCTCGATTTTACACATGATTCTCTTCTGACCAATTGATGCCACTAAATAGCCAAAGATGTCGTGACACTAACTTATGTTGAATACATCTTGGGCACACGTGCACACCACAGATAACTGCACATGTTTACTTAACATTGACCAAGTGGTACCCAAGGCGCACACAGACACACAGACACACAGACACACAGACACACAGACACACAGACACACAGACACACAGACACACAGACACACAGACACACAGACACACAGACACACAGACACACAGACACACAGACACACACACACAGACACACAGACACACAGACACACAGACACACACACACACACACACACACACACACACACACACACACACACACACAGACACACACAGACACACACAGACACACACACACACACACACACACACACACACACACACACAGCGGTAGAGCTGCTACCTTCAGCGCCAGAGACCCAGGTTCGATCCTGACTATGGGCGCTGTCTGTACAGAGTTTGTACGCTCTACCCGTGACCTGCGTGGGTTTTCCCCGGGTGCTCCGGTTTCCTCCCACACTCCAAAGACGTACGGGTTTGTAGGTGAATTGGCTTCTGTAAAGTTGCCCCTAGTGTATAGGGAGCGGATATGAAAGTGGGATAACATAGAACTAGTGTGAACGGGTGACCGAGATTGCGAGCCTATTACTGATACCAACTGCACATCTTGACTTGCTACCCAACCGTGAACGGATCTGCAATGAAAACACCTGACGATAACGTTATTAATAATACTGTATCAACAAGTTTATCTGTAGTGGCGTAACACAGCAAACTATCCCACTGTATTATAAAATAATGTCAAGGCAGGTGACAGAGCAGAGGAACAGAGTAATACAAGCAAGAGGTGGAATGGATATTCTCAGTCATTCAGTGTAGAAACAGGCCCTTCGGCCTATCTTGCTCATGCTGACCAACATGCCCCATCTACACTAGTCCCACCTGCCTGTGTTTGGCCCATATCCCTCCACACTAGGGGATGTGTAGAGAGATATGGGCCTCTCTGGCACACAAAAACATGTGTAGGATAGACACAAAATGCTGGAGTAACTCAGTGGAACAGGCAACATCTCTGGAGAGAAGGTCTGAAGAAGGGTCTCGACCCAAAACGTCACCCATTCCTTCTATCCAGAGATGCTGCCTGTCCCTCTCAACCATTGCTTCTGGGGAGACCATGTGGAATAAACTGTACCTGTTGGGTCACTTAAAGGTCAGATGGACGAAGGGCCAGGTATCCTAATTCGAAGAATATTGATGGACCAGGTGAATTTTTGAGAGTTTCTACCTTCATGGATATTGTTTGTGAGACCCTCTTTTACAATTGAAGTTGAAATTCTCAGTTGTGGAGGTGAGATTTGCATCTGGGGGTCAGGGAGTCAGAAGGCAGGTTGCTAGTTTGGCAATGGAAGCAAAACACAAACATATCCTTGGGCTACTTGGATTTTAATGTGGGGCAGTATCGGAAAGTGCTTCATTGAAGTACTTCAGAACGATTAATTGTTCAAACCACACTCTATTAACACATGGTTAAGAAGGAACTGCAGATGCTGGAAAAATCAAAGGTAGACAAAAATGCTGGAGAAACTCAGTGGGTGAGGCAGCATCTATGGAGTGAAGGAATAGGTGACGTTTCGGGTCGAGACCCGGAAGGGTCTCGACCCGAAACGTCACCTATTCCTTTGCTCCATAGATGCTGCCTCACCCACTGAGTCTACGGAAGAGTCTCGACCCGAAACGTCACCTATTCCTTCACTCCATAGATGCTGCCTCACCCACTGAGTCTACGGAAGGGCCTTGACCCGAAACGTCACCTATTCCTTCGTTCCATAGACGCTGCCTTGCATAGATGCTGCATGGAGTTGGCATATTGCTGAGGACTTGACCATGAAGTGTATTTATTATTGACATCGAATGGATGTCAAAGACTTTAGTCTCCGAGTCACACCAGCATTTTGTGTCTGTCGCCTCGGGCAGCTCGTTCCATATACATACCGCCCAAAAAATAAATTAAAAATGCCCCTCAGGTCCTTACTAACTCTCCTCCCCTCACCTTAAAACTATTGTTCTCTAGTTCTCGATTCCTATAACTCAGGGTAAATGACTGTCCATTTGCCCTATTTTCCTGCCATAATCTTATACACCTCTACAAGGTCCCTCATCCTCCTACGCTCCAAGGAATAAAGTCCTTGCCTGCTCCACCGCTCCCTACAGCTCAGGCCCTCGAGTCCTGGCAACATCCTCGTAAATATTCCCAACTAAATATAATCTTTCTTATAAATGGGAGACCAAAACTGAACTCAATAATCTACATGTGACCTCGCCAATATCCCGTACAACTGTAAGTTGACCACCCAACTTTTATATTCAACACTCGGATGGATGAATTTCAAAGTGCCGAAAGCTTTCTTGACCACCCTGTCCACCTGAGACGCCACTTTCAGGTAACTATGTACCTGCACGCCTAGACCCCTCTGCTCTACAACACTCCCCGTCTACCTGTGATAGCTCTTGGGGCTAACAGAGTCAAGGGATATGGGGAGAAAGCAGGAACAGGGTACAGATTCTGGATGAGCAGCTGTGATCATATTGAATGGCGGTGCTGGCTCGAAGGGCCGAATGGCCTGTTCCTGCACCTATTTTCTACGTTCTATGTTTAGATGGAACCTCCAGCTTCCTCCCCCAGTCAAGATCACAGAATAGCAAAAAGCTTGGATAGAGTGGATGTGGAGAGGATGTTTCCACTAGTGGGAGAGTCTAGGACCAGAGGGCACAGCCTTAGAATTAAAGGACGTTCCTTTAGGAAGGAGATGAGGAGGCATTTCTTAAATCAGAGCGTAATGAATCTTTGGAATTATTTGCCAGAAGGCTGTGGAGGCCAAGTCAATGGATATTTTTAAGGCAGATTAGATTTTTGATTAGTACAGGTGTCAGGGGTTATGGGGAGAAGGCAGGAGAATGGGGTTAGGAGGGAGAGATAGATCAGCCATGATTGAATGGCAGAGTAGACTTGATGGGCCGAATGGCCTAATTGTACCCCAATCAGTAGAATTATTTAAGATGAAACCCCAGGTTAGACACAGAGTGCTGGAGTAACTCAGCGGGACAGGCAGCATCTCTGGAGATGAGGAATGGGTGATGTTTCGGGTCGAGACCCTTCTTCAGACTCCATGCTGCCTGACCCGCTGAGTTACTCCAGCATGTTGTGTCTACCTTCGGTGTAAACCAGCATCTGCAGTTCCTTCCTACACACAAGATTAAACGCGACACTGACTGGAATTGGAAACTTTCAACTTACAAGCGAACGCGAAAACACAAAGAGTGCAGCGGGCGTTGAAATGTGAATCTTATCTGATCCCACGCAAAAAAATGTCTAAATGAACTACGGAAAGCATCAGACCGCTTGCTTTCAGTAAAGGGGGACAACTCATTATGATTCTACATGTCTGAAGCGAAATGTTATAACATGGCGTGGCCATGAACAGTCTAGTTACCACACACACACTCACTCTCACTCACACACACACACTCTCACACACACACACACTCTCACACACACACTCTCTCTCACACACACACTCTCTCTCACACACACACTCTCTCTCACACACACACTCTCTCTCACACACACACTCTCTCTCACACACACACTCTCTCTCACACACACACTCTCTCTCACACACACACTCTCTCTCACACACACACTCTCTCTCACACACACACTCTCTCTCTCACACACACTCTCTCTCACACACACACTCTCTCTCACACACACACTCTCTCTCACACACACACTCTCTCTCACACACACACTCTCTCTCACACACACACTCTCTCTCACACACACACTCACTCTCACACACACACTCACTCTCACACACACACACACTCTCACACACACACACACTCTCACACACACACACTCTCACACACACACACTCTCACACACACACACTCACACACACACTCTCACACACACACTCTCACACACACACTCTCACACACACACACTCACACACACACACTCACACACACACACTCACACACACACTCTCACACAGGTTAGATTGTCTCATGAGTTACTGAGTGACGGGAAACGATTGAAAACTGACTCCAAACCAAACCGTTCCTCAAATGCCAAACCGCGGGGCGTCAGATTCCAAACTCCGCGCCAAGCAAGACCTCTCAACGCTTTATTTTGTCACATGTAGACAAAATCAAAAGTTTTCTCAAAGTTGGACGCAAACTTATTTTGTCCTTCGCTGCGAGTTGCTTCCTTCCTTCCAGCTGCTGCAGATGCTTCGATGAAAGGCGAGGTTTACTGGCTGTGGAGCCAAGGTTAGTGTGATTAGTAACAGGGGTTGTTCCTACCTTCTGGTCCACGATAGAGCAGGCGAGCTCCTTGACTCTGCCCAGGCTGTTGTCACCGGTCGATGGGAGCAAGACAGACTCTCTGGTTAAACCCAGCTGGATTGTAAAGGATGTGCCCGTCGCACAAATGCTAATGGCTGGTCCCGGGCTGTAAGATGGGCTGGTGGGACCGGTAACAGGTAGATAACTCATCACCTGTCGACCCCCTCAGTGGAGAGAGGGGGGGTGCAGACAGAGAGAGAGAGAGGCTGGGCAGACACAGAAGGGGAAGCCACGCACTTGGGAAGCTAATCCTCGCTGTCACCGCCAGGACCAGCCTCAAAACTCCATCGGAACCAAACTCCACCTCGCAGACTCCCCTCGCATGCAAAACTGGACTCTTGTGTTGATAGTTTAAGCCACAAAATGGCGACAAACACTAAAGCAGGAAACAGGCTGCCACTCTCGCTCCCCTCAGTCCCACAGTAATTTATGAGCTGCTACTAGAGGCTGCTTTGACAGACGAGGCCCTGGGACAATCACAGGCTGGGCCGAGGGGAGGATTCTCTCTCTCAGCCAACCACAGACCTGGTGGGCAGGATCAGGTCCACCTCTTCCCACTATTTTCTGCCCCGCTAAAGTTTTTTGTTATTTTCATCTTGCTGCAGGGACTTCTTCCAAACTTGGTTTAAAATCTTGGTCGCCTCCCCTCACAGCAGGGACAACTTCCACCCAGCTTGTTGACATGGCTGAGCAGAACCAAGTGCCTCCCATGTGTAGGAAAAACGTTTCCACCCAGAGAGTTGTGAATCTGTGGAATTCTCTGCCACAGAAGGCAGTGGAGGCCAATTCACTGGATGTTTTCGAAAGAGAGCTCTTTGGGCTAACGGAATCAAGGGATATGGGGAAAAAGCAGAAACTGGGCACTGATTTTGGATGATCAGCCATGATCATATTGAATGGCGGTGCTGGCTCGAAGGGCTGAATGGCCTACTCCTGCAACTATTTTCTATGTTTTTATGAATCAGCAAGTTCATCAGTTCTAGCAGCAGAATTGGGCCATTCGATCCATCAAGTCTACTCCCCCATTCAATCATGGCTGATCTATCTCTCCCTCCTAACCCCATTCTCCTGCCTTCTCCCCATAACCCCTGACACCCGAACTAATCAAGAATCTGTCAATCTCCGCCTTAAGTATCCATCGTCTTGGCCTCCACAGCCATCTGTCAAAAATGAATTCCCCAGATTCACCATCCTCTGGCTAAAGAAACTCCTCCTCATCTCCTTTCGAATGGTACGTCCTTTTATTCTGAGGCTGTGCCCTCTGGTCCTAGATTGTCTGACTAATGGTTAGAGCTGAGACCATTTGTTGAACTACTGGCTCTCAGTTCAGTTCAGTTCAGTTTACTGTCCCGTGTACCGAGGTACAGTGAAAAGCTTTTGTTGCGCGCTAACCAGTCAGCGGAAAGACAACACATGATTACAATCGAGCCGTTTAGATTCAAGAGAGTTTATTGTCATGTGTCTCCCAGATAGGACAATTAAATTCTTGTGTTAAAGAAGGAACTGCAGATGCTGGAGAATCGAGGGTTACACAAAAAGCTGGAGAAACTCAGCGGGTGCAGCAGCATCTAAGGAGCGAAGGAGATAGGCGACGTTTCAGGTCGAGACCCTTCTTCAGACTCAAATTCTTGCTTTGCTTCAGCACAACAGAACATAGTAGCACAGATAATACAGAACAGATCAGTGTGTCCATATACCATTTAATAAATATATACACATTAATAATCAGATGAAGTGCAATGGGCTATTAATGTTCAGTGTTTTGTTTGACGAGTTTAATAGCCTGATGGCTGTGGGGAAGAGGCTATTCCTGAATCTGGATGTTGCAGATTTACAGTGTGTAGATACATGGTGAGGGAATAACGTTTTCTGATTTTAAAATTCAGATGATCATTGGGCATGTCAAACACAAGGAACTGCAGCTGCTAGTTTACAAAATAAAATACACAAAGTGCTGGAGTAACTCAGCGGGTCAGGCAGCATCTGTGGAGAACATGGATAGGTGACGTTTCACAGATGTGGAGTAACTCAGCGGGTCAGGCAGCATCTCTGGAGAACAGGGACTGTCCCGCTGAGTTACTCCAGCACTTTGTGTCTACCTTCGGTGTAAACCAGCATCTGTAGTTCCATCCTACAACCGGTGACATTTCTGCCTAAGCTTTGACCAGCAGACTCAATATTCGTTTATGGTCCAGGGAAGGGTGTCGACCCGAAACGTCACCCATTCCTTCTCTCCAGAGATGCTTCCTGTCCCGCTGAGTTACTCCAGCATTTTGTGTCTACCTTTGTTTATTGTCGCTCTTTGGCTGCAAAAGCCACTGTGAATCATCTAGGGACTCTTGCAGACAATCCGCGCAATAAGGCAATGGTTCTTCCTGTTTCATTGGGAATGGACTGTGGACATTGGTGCAATGCAACAAGGAAGTGCCGAGACTGCAGATGCTGATTCACACCGAAGATAGACACAAAATGCTGGAGTAACTCAGCGGGTCAGGCAGCATCTGTGGAGAACATGGATAGGTGACGTTTCAGAGTGCTGGAGTAACTCAGCGGGTCAGGCAGCATCTGTGGAGAACATGGATAGGTGACGTTTCACAGAGTGCTGGAGTAACTCAGCGGGTCAGGCAGCATCTGTGGAGAACATGGATAGGTGACGTTTCACAGAGTGCTGGAGTAACTCAGCGGGTCAGGCAGCATCTGTGGAGAACATGGATAGGTGACGTTTCACAGAGTGCTGGAGTAACTCAGCGGGTCAGGCAGCATCTGTGGAGAACATGGATAGGTGACGTTTCACAGAGTGCTGGAGTAACTCAGCGGGTCAGGCAGCATCTGTGGAGAACATGGATAGGTGACGTTTCACAGAGTGCTGGAGTAACTCAGCGGGTCAGGCAGCATCTGTGGAGAACATGGATAGGTGACGTTTCACAGAGTGCTGGAGTAACTCAGCGGGTCAGGCAGCATCTCTGGAGAGAAGAAGTGGGCGACATTTCGAGGGAGACAGAGCTATATGTTTGTCATTTTGTAAAATAGAAGAATGGAGGATTGGAGAAAAAACATTGAAATCATCTGAGATGATAAATTAATCCAATGATATTTTATTGTTGATAGGAACCTGAGGGTTAACTTTTTTATCCAAAGAGTGATTGGTGTGTGGAACGAGCTGCCGGAGGAGGTAGTTGAGGCAGGGACTATTGCAAAGGAATAGACCCTGAGGCCATGTCCGTGCTATACATGACACTAAGTTAAACTAATGTCCTCCGCCTGCACGGGATCCATACCCTCCATACCCTGTCTAAAAGCCTCTCAGACACCACTGCCGTATCTGCCTCCTTTAGACTTTCATACACTGAACAATAGATGGAAAGGATTGGGGATGCGAAAAGATTTGGGGAGGGGAGTCAGCCTCAGTCTACCACACAACAGAAGGGGGAGGAGCTGCACAATAGACAATAGGTGCAGGCGGAGGCCATTCGGCCCTTCGAGCCAGCACCTCCATTCAATGTGATCACGGCTGATCATCCCCAATCAGTACCCCGTTCCTGCCTTCTCCCCATATCCCCTGACTCCGCTATCTTTAAGAGCCCTATCTAGCTCTCTCTTGAAAGTATCCAGAGAACCGGCCTCCACCGCCCTCTGAGGCGGGGAATTCCACAGACTCACCACTCTCTGTGAGAAAAAGTGTTTCCTCGTCTCAGTTCTAAATGGCTTACTCCTTATTCTTAAACTGTGTGGCCCCTGGTTCTGGACTCCCCCAACATCGGGAACATGTTTCCTGCCTCTAGCGTGTCCAAACCCTTAACAATCTTATATGTTTCAATGAGACCCCCTCTCATCATTCTAAACTCCAGAGTGTACAAGCCCAGATCAAATAGAACAGGTTGTCCTACAACTTTAGGCTGTGCACCCCATTCTCTCAGCATATGACAGTCCCGCCATCCCGGGAATTAACCTTGTAAACCTACGCTGCACTCCCTCAATAGCAAGAACTTTTCTTCTCATTTATTATCTGGTGCCGCTGCAAGTGAGAAGTTCATTGTTCTATCTGGGGCATATGATAACAAAACACCTTAACGTTCTGCCCTCTGATCTTTGCTATGTCAGAGAGAATTGTAATAAGATGAAATGCCTAGACTTGCCGGGGGAACCTGTAAGAGTGTGGCATGGTGGCGCAGCGGTAGAGTTGCTGCCTTACAGTGAATGCAGCGCCGGAGACCCGGGTTCGATCCCGACTACAGGTGCTGCTGTCTGTACGGAGTTTGTACGTTCTCCCTGTGACTTGCGTCGTTTTTCTCAGAGATCTTCGGTTTCCTCCTACACTCCAAAGACGTACAGGTATGTAGGTTAATTGGCTTGGTATAAATGTACAAATTGTAAGTCCCGAATGTAGAAACTCCAATCAACAGTCGGGGCGTGTACAAGCAGAGTAACTGGTTAATCTAGTGTCTGCGGCAAAACCATTAGCTCGAAATGACAATCTGAAAAAGCCTGTAAAAAAAACCCCACAATGTGATCAGTTGACGCACTCCGCAGACCAGACTTTGGAAAGAGAATAGTTTGTAAACTGGTTTAGAATTATTTGCACTTTGTAGCTCAGCCCTGTGGCAATATCCAACATGTGCAGAGTCAAACAGTCATTACAGCATGGATACAGGCCTTTCAGCCCATCCTGCCCAAGCTGACCAAGATGCCCCATCTGAGCTTGTCCCACTTTTAGTTCAGTTTGGAGATACAGCGCGGAAACAGGCCCTTCGGCCCACCGAGTCCGCACCGACCAGCGATCCCCGTACACCGACACTAATCTACACACACTAGGGACAATTTTATATTCATACCAAGCCAATTAACCTACATACCTGTACGTCTTTGAAGTGTGGGGGGAAACCGAAGGTCTCGGAGGTCGGACGACAATTCTGTCAACATGTTGGATGACGCCAGAAGTTGTCTTCTTCTTGCGTATGGCGTGCACAGCCTGAAGTTGTAGGACAACCTGTTCTATTTGATCTTATTTGATTGTGCACGCCGGGTTGATTGCATTCGTCAAAACAGGGCGGACCACGTGAAGGTTGCAATCTCCCACCCTAACGACAGACGTCTACAGCGAGCTACATCGTCTGACACATGAGCGAATTAACTATTCTGTCAGATTCAATGAGGTCCCCACTCATCCTTCCAAACTCCAGTGAGTACAGGCCCAGTGCCGACAAACGCTCATCATAGGTTAACCCACTCATTCTTGGGATCATTCTCGTTGACCTCCTCTGGACCCTCTCCAGAGCCGGCACATCCTTCCTCAGATATGGGGCCCAAATGTTGTCAACATAACCAGAGATTTCGGGGAGAGGAGGTGTGGGGGAGGAGAGGGGACTGTCGGTGATTTGCAAACGCTCGGAGCAAACAGCAGCGAGCAGCCTCGGTCAGAAATGAAATCGTACAACTTCCTCTTCACTGCATGGTGTAAGGAGGAAGACTTCACTAACTCACTTCTCCAATCTGTCCCGTGAAGACAATCACAACTTCTGGACTCCAGCCCAGAGTCGGGGAAATCAAGAACCACAGGAAGTAGGTTTAAGGTGAGGGGGGGGGGGGGGGGGAGGATTTAAAGGAAGCAGCACGATGACACAGCGGTAGAGTTGCTGCCTTACAGCGCTTGCAGCACCAGGGACCCAGGTTCGATCCCGACTACGGGTGCTGTCTGTACGGAGTTTGTACGCTCCCCCCGTGACCGCGTGGGTTTTCTCCGAGTTCTCTGGTTTCCTCCCACACTCCAACGATGTACAGGTTTATAGGTTAATTAGCTTGAGTTTGTACACTTGGTATAAGTGTAAATTGTCCCTAGTGTGTGTAGGATAGTGTTAGTGTGCGGGGATCGCTGGTCGGTGCGGACTCGGTGGGCCGAAGGGCCTGTTTCCGCGCTGTATCTTTAAACTAAATTAGACTAAAGAGTGGAAAATACATCTCTGGTTGTTTCAGATCTCGTTCTCTGGCATGAACAGCCACTGCTTTATAATCGGCACCACCCAAATCTCTCTATTGAAGGGAAATCGAAACCCTTGAGGCCAACGCAGGGATTATTACAAAGTTGGAGCAGCAGCCTGTTTGTTTTTTCAGTGTTTAGGTGTGTGTGTGTGCGCAGTAAGACACATCATCAAGCCCCGTCAGACCAGAAAGGCAACTTGCAACTGCAAGGCGTTCCACTTGAAAAATCAAAGTTTGTCAAAGGATGGACATGTACTCAGCTGTGTCAGAATAGCTCTGAATACTCCTTTTCCTTAGGCAGTAACTCAGGATCAAGGACAAATTTGCTGCACTTCAGTCCTGGGAGATTAGTAAATGAGTTGCTGTAGGGTTGGATGGCCATTGTACTCTTCAACTGAAGAAGGGACTCCACCAAAAGCAACATCCACCCATGTAAAGAGCTCTGCGCGTCGAACCCGATCTATTCCTCTCATGATCTTTTACACCTCTACAAGATCACCCCTCATCCTCCTGCGCTCCAAGGCATAGAGTCCCAGCCTCAACCTGCTCAACCTCTCCCTGTAACTCAGGCCCCTCGTGTCCTGGCAACATCCGCGTACATCTTCTCCGCTCCCTCACCAGCTTGACAACATCTTTCCTTATAACAGGGTGACCAAACCCAAAAGCACAATACTGCAAATGTGGCCTCACGACTGTGTTGTACGACTGTAACATGAGTTCCCGGCCTCTATACTTAATACTCCAAAAGATGAAGGCCAATGTATAGATGATGTTTTCCGTTGGGACCCTTCTTCAGACTGATTGATGCACAGAACGCCACAGGAGATCCTTCTTCCCTGTGGCTATCAAACTGGACTTAAGAATTAGGGGTAGGCCATTTAGAACGGAGACGACGAAACACTTTTTCACCCAGAGAGTTGTCGGTCTGTGGAATTCCCTGCCTCAGAGGGCGGTGGAGGCCGGTTCTCTGGATACTTTCAAGAGAGAGCTAGATAGGGATCTTAAAGATAGTGGAGTCAGGGGATATGGGGAGAAGGCAGGAACGGGGTACTGATTGGGGATGATCAGCCATGATCACATTGAATGGCGGTGCTGGATCGAAGGGCCGAATGGCCTCTACTCCTGCACCTATTGTCTATTGTACAACTCCGCCCCGTTCTGTTGTGGGGTAGACCAAGACTGACTCCCCAAATCTTTTCGCATCCCCAATCCTTTCCACTCGTCACTTTAATTTCATGTTTCATGTTCTATCGTATCACATCGTATAGTATTGTGCATTTGTGCACCGATGAGAGACACAACAGAGTCTCCACTAAGGAGACATTCTTATCTCTTCACCTCCTCCTGTGGGAGTTTAAACTGTCTTGTGCTGAACAGGAAGATACAATAGAAACATATGTTTTAAAGATAGCATTGGGGGAAGGAGAAGGGTGGGATTGTGTGCGGCTAGTTCACATATGAACAATCAAAGCAAGGCATTGTTGTTCCCAAAGGATATAGCACACACTTCCCGTGGATAAGGGATAAAAAGAGAATATTTCAGATATTCAGATTTGGACTTTGCGAAGATTTTGAGAAGGTCCCACAGCTGCTGAACAGAGAAATGGAGCCTAGAACTGGGGACAACCACACCCCAGCGGTATGAACGTTGACCTCTCTAACTTCAAGTAACTCTAGTTTTCCCTCTCTCCCCATCCCTCCTCATTCCTAGTTATCTGACCAGTCCGACTGTCCCCGACTAAATGTTATCCCTGCATGCTTTGCTGTCCCCTTCTCCTCGCTAACCTTGATCCTTGACCCTCATCCCCTTTGATGTCTCATTTCCACACCTTACCCTTCCTTATCTCTGCCTCTGCCTCTCCCTCTCCCTCTCCCCTGACTCTTACTCTGAAGAAGGTTCTCGACCTAAAACGTCACCCATTCCTTCTCTCCAGAGATGCAGTCTGACCCGCAGAGTTACTCCAGCACTTTGTGTCTATCTTCGGTGTAAACCAG
This sequence comes from Raja brachyura, assembly GCA_963514005.1. Next base: position 23,275,414 of record OY740819.1, read on the forward strand.
CATCTGTAGTTCCATCCTACAACCGGTGACATTTCTACCAGATCTAAGCTTTGACCAGCAGACTCAATATTCGTTTATGGTGTAGGGAAGGGTGTCGACCCGAAACAACACCCATTCCTTCTCTCCAGAGATGCTTCCTGTCCCGCTGACAATGAGCTGGCTTACAGGGAGGAGGTGAAACAACTGGCGGACTGGTGCAATACGAACAACCTGATCCTGAATGTCGAGAAAACAAAGAAGATTATCGTCGACTTCAGGAAAACCCGGCACAGTCCCACACCACTTCACATCAATGACAGCGATGTGGAGGTGGTCAGCAGCACAAAGTTCCTGGGGGTGCAGATCACTAACAGTCTGACCTGGTCGAATAACATCTCATCAACTGTTAAGAGAGCGCAGCAGCGGTTGCACTTTCTGCGCCGGATGAGAAGAGCTCATCTCCCCCATCCCATCCTCACCACTTTCTACAGGGGCACCATAGAGAGTATTCTGACCAGCTGTATCTCTGTCTGGTTTGGGGACTGTAGAGCCTCCGACTGGAAGTCTGTGCAGAGAGTGGTGAGGACAGCGGAGAAAATCATCGGGACCTCTCTCCCCTCAATCGGGGATATTGCGACCAAACGCTGCGTGTCTAAGGCCAGCAGTATTATAAAAGACCCCACACATCTCCATCACGGACTGTTCACTCTGCTGCCCTCGGGAAAAAGATATCGCAGCATAAGGAGCAGAACATCAAGGTTCAGCAACAGCTTCTTCCCACGAGCCATCAGACTCCTGAATGCCATGTAATGGGCTGCCACCATTGTCTATTTATCCTTTTCACCCATGCCTATCCTTCGGTTAATTTATTGTGTTGCACAGGGAGCCAAATGCAACGTAATTTCGTTTGGAACTGCATGTATCAATGTATTTCTAAATGACAATAAAGTTTGTTTGACTTGACTTGAGTTACTCCAGCATTTTGTGTCTACCTTTGTTTATTGTCGCTCTTTGGCTGCAAAAGCCACTGTGAATCATCTAGGGACTCTTGCTGACAATCCACGCAATAAGGCAATGGTTCTTCCTGTTTCATTGGGAATGGACTGTGGACATTGGTGCAATGCAACAAGGAAGTGCCGAGACTGCAGATGCTGATTCACACCGAAGATAGACACAAAATGCTGGAGTAACTCAGCAATGTGTCTATCTTCATATTCTGTTGTGACGCAGCAAGTAAGAGTCTATCTGGGACACATGGCAATAAAACACATAGAAACATAGACAATAGGTGCAGGAGTAGGCCATTCGGCCCTTCGAGCCTGCACTGCCATTCAATATGATCATGGCTGATCATCCAACTCAGTATCCCGTACCTGCCTTCTCTCCATACCCCCTGATCCCTTTAGCCACAAGGGCCACATCTAACTCCCTCTTAAATATAGCCAACGAACTGGCCTCAACTATCTTCTGTGGCAGAGAATTCCACAGATTCACCACTCTCTGTGTGAAAAATGTTTTTCTCATCTCGGTCCTAAAAGACTTCCCCCTTATCCTTAAACTGTGACCCCTTGTCCTGGACCTCCCCAACATCGGGAACAATCTTCCTGCATCTAGCCTGTCCAACCCCTTAAGAGTTTTGTAAGTTTCTATAAGATCCCTCCTCAATCTTCTAAATTCTAGCGAGTGCAAGCCGAAACACTCCTGACTCTTGGTGTAAACCAGCATCTGCGGTTCTTTCTTAAACACAACATTCATACCACCGATTTGTAAGCTGCCCAGCAAAACACGATAGGATGAAAGAATGGGTCGACTGGGCTTGTATTCATTGGAATTCAGAAGGATGAGAGGTAATCTTATAGAAACATATAAAATTCTTAAGGGATTGGACAGGCCAGGTGCAGGAAAAATGTTCTCGATGTTGGTGGAGTCCAGAACCGGGGGTCACACAGTTTAAGAATAAGGGGTGAGCCATTTAGATGAGGAAAATCTATTTCACCCTGAGAGTTGCAAATCTGTGGAATTCTCTGTCACAGAAGGCAGTGGAGGCCAATTCATTGGATGTTTTCAAGAGAGTGTTAGATTTAGCTCATAGGGTTAACGGAATCAAGTGATATGGGGAGAAAGCAGGAACGGGGTACAGATTCTGGATGATCAACCATGATCATATTTTTTGTAATTAAAAAATAAATATTAGGGTTAATAAATAATTTTTTATTCAAAAAATGTATTCAATTATTTAAAAAAATATATGGCACTACAATAAAACCAACCAGAACCCAGCACCATAATACAAAACAAACAAATATCCTTAATAAACTAGTATACAACTATCTTACACTCCTTGTCAAGGATGCATTCTAAACCCTGCGGAGCCCAGCGGTCCCAGAACTCCTCCAGGGTGCCCGTGAACAGGGCGTATTCCCTTTCTAACCGCACCCGGGCACGGATGTAACCCCAGAACCATGATCATATTGGGCTGAATGACCTACTCCTGCACCTATTTTCTCTGTTTCTATGTTTTTAAACCTGCATCTGCAGTTCCTTCCTGCACACACTATTCATACCACAGGGGTATAAACCACGCAAGCTAAGTTTGAGGTCCTGTTCCTCCAATTTGTTTAAATGTGGATTAGTTTTACTGAAACACTTGTCAAGTGGTTCCCCATATTGAATAGAGAGCCGATTGTTTGTACTTTCCAGATGAATGCTGCTTGTATTAACACAATGGAATTAGTTGAAGGGCTGGTTCTTGTTTGTGTTCATGGTTTTTCCATGAGGCAGGTTGGATCAAAAGCCAACTTGATAATATTCGTGCATGATCATCACATGGGTAGAGATACAGTGAAAGACTATTGTTTGTGTTCTAGCCGAGGAAATCATACCCTGCATAAATAAATTAACACAGACACAAAATGCTGGAGTAACTCAGCGGGTCAGGCAGCATCTGTGGAGAACATGGATAGGTGACATTCCACAGAGTGCTGGAGTAACTCAGCGGGTCAGGCAGCATCTGTGGAGAACATGGATAGGTGACATTTCACAGAGTGCTGGAGTAACTCAGTGGGTCAGGCATAGAAACATAGAAAATAGGTGCAGGATTAGGCCATTCGGCCCTTCGAGCCTGCACCGCCATTCAATATGATCATGGCTGATCATCAAACTCAGTATCCTGTACCTGCCTTCTCTCCATACCCCCTGATCCCTTTAGCCACAAGGGCCACATCTAACTCCCTCTTAAATATAGCCAATGAACTGGCCTCAACTACCTTCTGTGGCAGAGAATTCCAGAGACTCACCATTCTCTGTGTGAAAAATGTTTTTCACAGGCAGCATCTGTGGAGAACATGGATAGGTGACGTTCCACAGAGTGCTGGAGTAACTCAGCGGGTCAGGCAGCATCTGTGGAGAACATGGATAGGTGACGTTTCACAGAGTGCTGGAGTAACTCAGCGGGTCAGGCAGCATCTGTGGAGAAAAGGAATAGGTGACCTTTCCGTTCGAGACCCTTCTTCAGACTGAGAGTCTCACCAGAGATTCCTTCTCTCCGGAGGTGCTGCCTCTCCCGCTGAGTTACTCCAGCACTTTGTGTCCATTGTCAGTGTAAGTCAGCATCTGCAGTTCCTTCCTTCACATAAATAAATGAAAATAGTGTGAGAGATAATAAGAACCAGAATGCTTTTGATAACAGTGGTGTAGCGGGTAGAGCTGCTGCTTCACAGCGCAGGAGACCCGGGTTCGATCCTGACTACGGGTGCTGTCTGTATGGAGTTTGCACGTTCTCCCCGTGACCTGCGTGGGTTTCCTCCGGGGGCTCCGGTTTCCTCCCACATTCCAAAGACGTACAGGCTAGTAGGTTAATTGGCTTTGGTAAAATTGTCCCTCGTGTGTAGGGTAGTGTTAGTGAACAGGATGATGCTGGTCGGCATGGATGTGACGGGCCGAAGGGTCTGTTTCCGTGCTGTATCGTTACAGTCTAAAAGTGGTAGAGGATTGTGTTGAACACAATGGAGGACATCGCCACCTGCTGTAGAGGCAGCGTACTACAGCAGACAATTCCACAAGACAGCATTTGTAATCAAATGACCACAAGATACTTGGGTTAATTTACTCTTTGTTTCTATAGCCCATTGCTGGCTTGTGCTGTTTGAATTCCACTAGCCTTCAGAGTGGAGAGTAATATTTAGAGTAGATAAAAGTGCTGGAGAAACTCAGCGGGTGCAGCAGCATCTATGGAGCGAAGGAAATAGGCAACGTTTCGGGACGAAACGTTGCCTATTTCCTTCACTCCATAGATGCTGCTGCACCCGCTGAGTTTCTCCAGCACTTTTGTCTACCTTAGATTTTCCAGCATCTGCAGTTCCTTCAGTTATATTTAGGGCCTCTCTGTACGCTGTGGACGGCTCGATTTGTAATAACGTATTGTCTTTCCGCTGACTGGTTAGCCCGCAACAAAAAGCTCTCCGCTGCTCGATGGCACAGCGGTAGAGTTGCTGCCTTATAGCGCTATGCAGCGCCAGAGACCCGGGTTCAATCCCAACAATTTACACTAGGGATAATTTGCATTTACACCAAGCCAATTAACCCACAAACCTGCACGTCTTTGGAGTGTGAGAGGAAACCAAAGATATCGGAGAAAACCCACGCGGTCACAGACAATGTAAAACTCCGTACAGACAGCACCCGTGGTCAGGATCGAACCCGGGTCTCTGGTGCTGTGAGGCAGCAGTTCTACCCGGTGCACCGCCATTGATTATTACGGGTTATGGAGAGAAGGCAGGAGATTTAGGGTTCAGAGCGAAAGATAGATCAGCCATGATTGAATGGCGGTGTAGACTTGGGCCGAATGGCCTAATTATGCTCCTATCACCTACAAAGTTATGTCTATTTATTGTTACGTTATTGTTCTTAATGATTAGTTATTTATTATTAGCATTAGTTATTAATAATTGGCATTGGTATTAATATTGCATTAGTATTAATTGTTATTAGCTATTAAGTTAGTCTCATTATGAACTAGAATTTATGAATGCAGCATAAGTGGAGGACGTGGACAGGCATTTTGTGGCACTGTGTGTCCGAATGGCTTGGATTTTTTCTCACAGTGGGGGTTCCAGAACCAACTTGCAGGAACCAGGACCCAGGTCCCAGGTCCCAGGTCCCAGGTCTCAGATCTCAGGTCTCAGGTCCCAGGTCCCAGGTCTCGGGTATCAGGCCAAAAAGGAAGAAAGATTCTAAGGGGAGTGGGAGGCAACCGTGGCTGACAAGAGAAGTTAGGGATAGAATAAAACTAAATGAAAAGATGTATAACACAGCAAAGAGTAGCCGGAAGCCAGAGGATTGGGAAACTTTCATAGGACAACAGAAGGAAACAAAACTGGCAATATGGGCTGAAAAGATGAAGTACGAGGGGAAGCTGGCCAGGAATATAGAGAAGGACAATAAAAGCTGCTTTAGATATGTTAAGGGAAAAAGAGTGGCAAAGTCAAATGTGGGTCCCTTGAAGGCAGACACGGGTGAAATTATTATGGGCAACAAGGAAATGGCAGAAGAGTTGAATAGGTACTTCGGATCTGTCTTCACTAAGGAGGACACAAACAATCTCCCAGATGTACTGGAGGACAGAGTATCTAAGGGGGTAGAGGAACTGAAAGAAATTTGCATTAGGCGAGAAATAGTATTGGGTAGGCTAATGGGACTGAAGGATGATAAATCCCCTGGGCCTGATGGTCTGTATCCCAGGGTCCTCAGGGAGGTGGCTCTATAAATAGTGGACGCATTAGTGATCATTTTCCAATGTTCAATAGATTCAGGATCAGTTCCTGTGGATTGGAGGATAGCTAATGTTATCCCACTTTTCAAGAAAGGAGCGAGAGAGAAAACGGGGAATTACAGACCAGTTAGCCTGACTTCGGTGGTGGGAAAGATGCTGGAGTCAATTATTAAAGAGGTAATAATGGGGCATTTGGATAGCAATAAAATGATTAGTCCAAGTCAACATGGATTTATGAAAGGGAAATCATGCTTGACTAATCTTCTGGAATTTTTTGAGGATGTGACAAGTGAAATGGATGAAGGGGTGCCAGTGGATGTAGTGTATCTAGACTTTCAGAAACCCTTTGATAAGGTCCCGCACGGGAGACTGGTGACTATAATTAGAGCACATGGTATTGGGGGTAGGGTGTTGACATGGATAGAAAATTGGTTGGCAGCAAAGAGTAGGAGTGAACGGGTCCTTTTCAGAATGGCAGGCAGTGGCGAGTGGAGTGCCGCAAGGCTCGGTGTTGGGGCCGCAACTGTTTACCATATATATTAATGATTTGGAAGAGGGAATTAGGAGCAACACTAGCAGGTTTGCGGATGACACAAAGCTGGGTGGCAGTGTGAACTGTGAAGAGGATGTTAGGAAGTTGCAGGGGGACCTGGACAGGTTGAGTGAGTAGGCAGATGCGTGGCAGATGCAGTATAATATAGATAAATGTGAGGTTATCCACTTTGGCGGAAAAAACAAGAGGGCAGATTATTATCTCAATGGGGTTAGGTTAGGTAAGGGATGAGGTGCAGCGAGACCTGGGCGTCCTTGTACACCAGTCACTGAAAGTTGGCGTGCAGGTACAGCAGGCAGTGAAGAAAGCTAATGGAATGTTGGCCTTCATAACAAGAGGATTTCAGTATAGGAGTAGAGAGGTTCTTCTGCAGTATTGTGTACAGTTTTGGTCTCCTAATTTGAGGAAGGTCATCCTTGTGATTGAGGCAGTGCAGCGTAGGTTCACGAGATTGATCCCTGGGATGGCGGGACTGTCATATGAGGAAAGATTGAAAAGACTAGGCTTGTATTCACTGGAGTTTAGAAGGATGAGGGGAAAATCTTATAGAAACATATAAAATTATATAAGAACTGGACAAGCTAGATGCAGGAAAAATGTTCCCAATGTTGGGCAAGTCCAGAACCAGGGGCCACAGTCTTAGAATAAAGGGGAGGTCATTTAAGACTAAGGTGAGAAAAAACTTTTTTACCCAGAGAGTTGTGAATTTATGGAATTCCCTGCTGCAGAAGGTAGTGGAGGCCAAATCACTGGATGGATTTAAGAGAGAGTTAGATAGAGCTCTAAGGGCTAGTGGAGTCAAGGGATATGGGGAGAAGGCAGGCACGGGTTATTGATAGCGGACGATCAGCCATGATCACAATGAATGGCGGTGCTGGCTCGAAGGGCCGAATGGCCTCCTCCTGCACCTATTTTCTATGTTTCTATGTCTCAGATCCCAGGTATCAGGTGTTTAAGAAGGAACTGCAGATGCTGGAAAATCGAAGGTAGACAAAAAGTGCAACGGGTGCAGCAGCATCTATGGAGCGAAGGAAATAGGCAACGTTTCGGGACGAAACCCTTCCGGGTTTCGGCCCGAAACGTTACCTATTTCCTTCAGGGTTTCGGCCCGAATCATTGCCTATTTCCTTCGTTCCATAGATGCTGCTGCACCCGCTGAGTTTCTCCAGCACTTTTGTCTACCCAGGTCCCAGGTCCCCAGGTCTCCAGGGGATCAGGTCCTACTTCATGTTACAGAAGGAACTGCAGGTGCTGGAAAATCGAAGGAAGACAAAAAGTGCTGGAGAAACTCAGCGGGTGCAGCAGCATCTGAGGAGCGAAGGAGATAGGCGACGTTTCGGGTCGAGACCCTTCTTCAGATTTTGTTGTGTGGCCTGGTGCTCGTCAGTGGGGTCATGGTCCAGGGGTCAGTAGGTGGAGGTGTCAGTAGGAGGTTTCCTATTTCCTTCTGGTTTCGGCCTGAAACGTTGCCTATCTCCTTCGCTCCATAGATGCTGCTGCACCCGCTGAGTTTCTCCAGCACTGTTGTCTACCTTAGATTTTCCAGCATTTCCTCCTTCAGCACCGTCCACCCCGCCCTCTGAACACGGAAGCGGCGGGACCCGGGGAGCGGCCACCAACCAGGGGCGGGGAGAGGCGGCACCGGGGCCCGGAGTTTGCGGAAATTTGTGACAACTTTTTGCGGAGTTTTGACAAACTTCGCCGAGTCTTGGAAACTTTTTTTGCGGAACTTTGTGACAAGTTTGCGGAACTTTGCGCCGAGTGTTTTTTGATTTTTTTTTTTTTTTTGCGGGACTTTGGGCGAGTTGGCGGAACTTTTGGCGGAGTTAGCGGGGAGCTGGTGCTGGTGCTGCCGGGCCGCGGCTGCGGGACATGGGCAGCGCCGCCAGGCCCGGGCAGATCATCCACCTCAATGTGGGCGGCAAGAGGTGGGTGAGAGGCAGCGGTGGGCTCAGTGTCGGCGCTCCATGCATCCTGCCGCTGGCAGTGTTAGTGTGAGGGTTGGTGTGAGGGTTAGTGTTAGTGTGAGGGTTAGACAGAGACACATGGGTGAGGGTCAGACAGAGGCACATGGGTGAGGGTTAAGCGTTAGGGTTAGGCAAAGACAGATACATTAAGGTTAGAGGTAAGGGATTACAGTCATAGACTGATACAGTATGGAAACAGGCCCTTCAGCCCAACTTGCCCACACCGGCCAACATGCCCCCATCTACACTAGTCCCACCTGCCCGCGCTTGGCCCATATTCCTCTAAAAGGGCCTTGACCAGAAACATCACCCATTCCTTCTCTCCACAGATGCAGCCTGTCCCGCTGAGTTACTCCAGCACTTTGTGTCTATCTTCGGTGTGAACCAGCATCTGCAGTTCCTTCCTGCATTCTCCATGTTACTCCACTATCTCCTCTGGAGCTTTGCAGAACCATTAAACAAACGATAATGCAACAGCTCGGTAATTAGACCACAACAGTGCGGGTCCAGGTACAGAGATAGCACGCATAATGCTGGAGTAACTCAGTGGGACAGGCAGCAATCCAACATCTGATGTTCGTCCCGATGCTGCCTGACCCGCTGAGTTTCTCCAGCATTTTGTGTCTACCTTCGACCGGGGATTAATATTTGGATTTCAATATCTTCCACAGGTTTAGTTCCTCCCGGCAAACACTCACCTGGATCCCAGACTCCTTCTTCTCCAGGTAAGATGTGACTACTGCCACTGACTGGAGACTTGTCATAAGTGTAGGAGCAGACGGCTGTGGAGGCCACAAGTCAATGGATATTTTTAAGGCAGAGATAGATAGATTCTTGATTAGTGCGGGTGTCAGGGGTTATGGGGAGAAGGCAGGAGAATGAGGTTAGGAGGGAGAGATAGATCAGCCATGATTGAATGGGGGAGTAGACTTGATGGGCCAAATGGCCTAATTCTGCTCCTATCACTTATGAACATGAACGTATTTTACATAAATTAATGCCTCAATTTTGTGGCTTGCAGGGTAGCGTGGAAAATAAATGACAGGAAAAGGGGGAGAATTTTTGATGGGTGTGTTCAGACTGGTCGCTGTTACCTGTGAGGTGCCCACTCCTGAGCTCACCTGAGCCCACACTCTCATTCCTTCTGTCCAGAGATGACGCCTGTCTCGTTGAGTTACTCCAGCTTTTTGTGTCTATCTTTGGTTTAAACCAGCATCTGTAGTTCCTTAGTATTTGGGTGGGTGGGTACGGGTCTCTCGATGAGGGAGGTGTTTGGGACTGGAAGGGTAAGTACCCTAGAATTATCCATGGCCTCAGAGGGCGGTGGAGGCCGATTCTCTGGATGCTTTCAAGATAGAGCTAGATAGGGCTCTTAAAGATAGCGGAATCAGGGGATATGGGGAGAAGGCAGGAACGGGGTACTGATTGGGGATGATCAGCCATGATCACGTTGAATGGCGGTGCTGGCTCGAAGGGCCGAATGGCCTACTCCTGCACCTATTGTTTATTGTCTTGTCAAACGTCGCTGAGTTTTGTCTCTGCTTTGCAGCCTCCTGAGCGGCCGTATCTTCAGTCTAAGGGATGAAACAGGAGCCGTGAGTAACTCAAATCAAGAGGGTTTATTGTAACGTGTCCCTGATAGGACAATGAAATTCTTGCTTTGCTTCAGCACAACAGAACATAGGAGGCATTGACTGCAGAACAGATCAGTGTGTCCATATATCATTATATAAATATATACACACATGAATAAATAAACTGATAAAGTGCAAATAAAAGATGGAGGGTTAATAATGTTCAGAGTTTTGTCCGAGCCAAATTTAATAGCCTGATGGCTGTGGGGAAGTAGCTATTCCTGAGCCTGGTCGTTGCAGTCTTCAGGCTCCTGTACCTTCTACCTGAAGGTAGCGGGGAGATGAGTGTGTGGCCAGGGTGGTGTGGGTCCTTGATGATGCTGTCAGCCTTTTTGTGGCGGTGACTGCGATAGATCCCCTCGATGGAAGGAAGGTCAGAGCCGATGATGGACTGGGCAGTGTTTACTACTCTAGCATCAGCTGCAAATTGTTCAGTTTATTGTCACGTGTACCGAGGTACAGTGAAAAGCTTTTGTGGCAGCCAGTCTGCGGAAAGACAACACAAGATCACAATCAAGCCGTCCGTGCAGTGATATGAGGTAAAACATAAAATGAGGGTGGGTTTTACAAAGCTCTTTGTTCTTCATTCTAGATATTTATCGATCGTGACCCGACTGTGTTTGGTACAATACTCAACTTTCTTCGCACCAGAGAGCTGCATGCCAGGTAACGGCTGCACAGGCAGAGAGAGTCGGTCAGCAATTGTCAGACTAGTGTGTCAGTAGCTTAGCAAACTGTGGCAATGGCATTGGTTTATTTAGTTCAGAGATATAGCGCGGAAACAGGCCCATCGGCCCACCCAGTCCGTGCCGACCAGCGATCCCCGCACACTAACACCATCCTACACACACTGGGGACTATTTAAATTGATTCCAAGCCAATTAACCTACAAACCTGTACGGTACGGTGGTGCAGCGGGTAGAGCTGCTGCCAGAGCCCCGGGTTCAATCCTGACAACAGAGTTTGCACGATCTCCCCGTGACCTGCGCGGGTTTTCTCCGGGAGCTCCGGTTTCCTCCCACACTCCAAAGACGTACAGGTTTGTAGGTTAGTTAGCTTGGTGTCATTGTAAATTGTCCCCAGTGTGTGTGGGTTGTGGGGAGATCGCTGGTCAGCGCGGGTTCGGTTGGCTGTGCCTCTCACAACTAGACACTGTGCAATCTTTACTGAAGCCAATTCATCTACAAACCTGTACGTCTCTGGAGTGTGGGAGGAAACCGGAGCACCCAGAGAAAACCCACGCAGGTCACGGGGAGAACGTACAAACTCCGTACAGACAGCATCCGTAGACAGGATCGAACCT
>OY740819.1:23291619-23360343 GCA_963514005.1 Raja brachyura
CAGATCCACAGTCAACATCTCAATGTCCGCTGTGATCTACTCAATACACACAAGAGGATCTCAGCTTTAGAGATTCATCATCTCACTCACTCACACTCACTCATACACACACTCTCTCAAAAAACCTCACACGCACACTCGCACATACTCTCACGCCCACACTGTCTCATGCCCACGTTCTCACTTGCACCCACCCACCCATTCATTAATTCACTCATCCACTCATCCATTCACTCATTCATCCATCCATCCACTCATTAATTCATCCCTTCATTAATTCACTCACTCACTCACTCACTCTCTCACTCATCCATCCACTCATCCATTCATCCCTTCATTAATTCACTCACTCACTCACTCACTCACTCACTCACTCACTCAATCATCCATTCACTCATCCATCCATCCATCCACTCATCCATTCACCCCCTGTGCGGATGTTGTGCCCACTGTTGTGCCACACTGACCCATGCCTTGTCCCACAGACTGAAGGAGTGTTCGGGCTGGCAGCTGGTCTTCTCTAGCCCGCGGTTGGACTGGGTGATTGAGCAGGTGGCCCTCAACGCCAAGGTGCTGGGCGGATCGCTGGGAGACAACGACAAGATGGTGGCCGTGGCGTCGTGCAGCGAGATCATCCTGTGGGCCATCCACGAGGGATGCAGCGGCAGTGAGATTGGTAATCCCGCCATCCCTCTCCTGTCCCTTTCCCGTCCCTCTCCCGCCGGCTCTGGGATCTGGGATAGCGGGATTAACATTGTACTGGAAACGGGACCACAGACACACACATGAGAGGATAGATGGACACAGTCTCTTTCCCAGAGTCGGGGAATCAAGGGCCAGAAGACACAGGTTCAAGGTGAAGGGGAAAAGATTTAATAGGAATCTGAGGGGTAACTTTTTCACACAGAGGGTGGTGGGTGTATGGAACGAGCTGCCGGAGGAGGTAGTTGAGGCTGGGACTATCCCAATGTTTAAGAAACAGTTAGACGGAGTGCATGGACAGGACAGGTTTGGAGGGATATGGGCCAAATGCTGGCAGGTGGGACTAGTGTAGCTGGGACATGTTGGCCGGTGTGGGCAAGTTAGGCCAAAGGGCCTGCTCCCACACTGTATCACTCTATGACCTATGACCCAGTCCACGCCAGGGGCATTATGGTCAGGGTTAGTCAGATCGTTTCAGATCGAGACCCTTCTTCAGACTGATAGGGAAACGAGAGATATAGACGGTGATGTAGAGAGATAAAGAACAATGAATGAAAGATACGCAGAAACGTAACAATGATAAAGGAAACAGGCTCTTGTCAGCTGCTTGTTGGGTGATAGGGAGGGGTTGGGTCACGCGATGGGCTTGTAAAGTCTTGCACCTTGGTCTGTACTCTCTGCAGGAACCTTCACTCTGGGTCCACCGCTTGAAGACTTGTTCTTCGTGGGGAATCAGCTCATCGCAACCAGTCACACGGGCAGAGTTGGGGTGTGGAATGCAGTCACCAAACACTGGCAGGTAATGCATCCTCAGACCCTCAACAATAACAAGGGTGCAGGTTCAGGGGTCACCAAGGTGCTGGTCCACCTTAATGCAGGTGCACAGGGAGTTGGGAGTGCAGGGTTCCCAAAAGGTGAATTTGCAAGTGAAACTGGTGGTAAGGAAGGCAAAAGCAATGCCCACATTCATCTCGAGAGGACTAGAATATAAATACAGGGATGTAATGCTGAGGTTCGACAAGGCGTTGGTCAGATCGCATTTGAAGTCAGTCGAGTCACTTTTATTTCTATAGCACATTTAAAAAACAACTCTCGTTGACCAAAGTGCTTCACATTGGTATAAGAATAGTGTAACAAACAACAGTGGTTCATAGATTAAATACAAACATTACTACATACATGTAGCCCTCGCTCAGAGGACGCCAAGAAAGGCTTGGGAGTAGAGTTTTTAGTCTCGACTTAAAGGAGTCGATGGAGGCGGCAGTTCTGATGGGACGAGGGATGTTGTTCCACAGTCTAGGAGCTGCAACCGCAAAGGCACGGTCGGTCGCCCCTGAGCTTATGCCTAGATCGCGGGATGTTCAGCAACCCCAAGTCGGCCGATCTGAGGGACCTGGAGGTGGTGTGGTGGGTGAGGGCAAGCCCATTGAGGGCTTTGTAAACCATTTGGAGTATGTTGAGCAGTTGTGGGCCCCATAACTGGGGAAGGATGTGCTGGCCCTGGAGAGGACCCAGAGTAGTTTTACGAGAATTATCCCAGGAATGACGAATGATGAGCGTTTGGCCGCACTGGGCCTGTACTCGCTGGAGTCTAGAAGAAAGAGGGGGGATAATGGAACTATTACTGAAGTGTAAAAGGCTTGGATAGAGTGGATGTGGAGAGGATGTTTCCACTAGTGGGAGAGTCTAGGACCAGAGGGCACAGCCTCAGAATAAAAGGACGTACCTTTACAAAGGAGATGAGGAGGAATTTCTTTAGTCAGAATCTGTGGAATTCTTTGGTGGCCAAGTCAGTGGATATATTTAAGGCAGAAATAGATGGATTAGTACGGGTGTCAGGGGTTATGGGGAGAAGGCAGGAGAATGGGGCTAGGAGGGAGAGATAGATCAACCATGATTGAATGGTGGAGTAGACTTGATGGGCCGAATGGCCTAATTCTGCTCCTATCATTATTGAACGTAGCCAGTCGGTCTCTGGCTCACGTCTGTATCCATTCTCAGATTCCCTCTCCCTCCCTACCCTTGCCCTCTGCGGCTGAGTTGCTGTGTGTTCCACTGCTTGCACCCCCCCCCCCCATGTACTATCCACCCCCAATAACCCAACCCTGCCCTCCCCAGCCGTGTTTCTGACCGTATTCTTCTCCTTTGACAGATCCAGGATGTGGTGCCAATAAACAGTTATGACACTGCAGGTTCTCTACTGATCCTGGGTTGTAACAATGGGTCGATATATTATATCGGTGAGTCGCATCCTGGGCCGTTCCACGTTAGCGAGTGCCCACCGCATATATTATCCGGATGCATCACAGCACGGTCTGGGGACAGCTCCATCCAAGACCGCAGAGAATTGTGGACGCAGCCCACACCATCACACAAACCAACTTCCCTTCCACAGGAACAGCAGCTCGTATTTCATTTGGGTAGTTTACACCCCGGTGTATGAACATTGCCTTCCCTCTCTCTCCATCCCCTCCCCCTTCCCAGTTCTCCGACCAGTCTTAAGGGCCGGTCCCACCAGCATGCGACTCCATGTGGCCAGCGCGACCAACCGGGGGTCTAGCGATCCCCGTACAGGGCCGGTCCCACCAGCACCACCAGCCAATCCCACCAGGAGGCTGCGCGCGTCCTCGATGCGGCTGCGGGCCGACAAGCCGTTGCCGCGCGGAATTTTTGAACGGTCAGTTTTTCGGAGCCCCGCGCGATGTCGGGACCAACTCCGCACAATTCCGCACGGCTCTGGCGATCGAAGTGGGACCGGCCCTGCGAGGCCGGACGGCTCAAGCGACCTCGTTAGGTCGCGCTCACCGCATGGAGTCGCATGCTGGTGGGACAGGCCCTTTACTGTCCCTTCGGGTCTCGGCCCGAAACGTCGCCCATTCCTTCTCTCCAAAAATAAGTGATTTTTCAAATGGTGCCAATTACTAAGGGTGCGAATTCTGATATTATGGTATTCTGGAGAGAAGGAATGGGCGACGTTTCACAGAGTGCTGGAGTAACTCAGTGGGTCAGGCAGCATCTGTGGAGAACATGGATAGGTGACGTTTCACAGAGTGCTGGAGTAACTCAGCGGGTCAGGCAGCATCTGTGGAGAACATGGATAGGTGACGTTTCACAGAGTGCTGGAGTAACTCAGCGGGTCAGGCAGCATCTGTGGGGAACATGGATAGGTGACGTTTCACAGAGTGCTGGAGTAACTCAGCGGGTCAGGCAGCATCTGTGGAGAACATGGATAGGTGACGTTTCACAGAGTGCTGGAGTAACTCAGCGGGTCAGGCAGCATCTGTGGAGAACGAGAGATTGTTTGTGGGTCAGGACCCTTCTTCAGACTGATTGTAGTCGGGTGAGTGGGGAACAAAACTGGAAAGCGAAGGGAGAAATAGGTTAAAGGTGTGAAGTCCTTATAATAGACTTGTTTGTTCTCCAGATGTGCAGAAGTTCCCGCTGAGGATTAAGGACAACGATCTACTGGTGACGGAACTTTACTGCGATCCATCGGAAGATGCTGTCACTGCCCTGAGTGTGTACCTCACACCAAAGACCAGTAAGTCCCAGTGTGTATCATTGCTTACTCTTTCACTCACTTCCCTCTGGAAGGCGACTCCGGACTGTCAAAGCTGCCACAGCCAGACATAAAAACAGTTTTTATCCACGAGTAGTTGCTCTACTCAACAGCCACAAATCTGTAGCCTCCCTTTGATCTGGTATTTTGTTAGTTCACATGCTGGATCAATGGTGTTTTATCATTAATGTTCTATTATTATTAATGTTTAGTGTTTTCTGAGTCACTGTACATCATGTTGTTACTTGTGGGCAGAGCACCAAGGCAAATTCCTTGTATGTGAATACTTGGCCAATAAACTAACTTACTTACAGTTAATCAACCTTCCAATTTAACGTGTGGCACGGTGGCGCAGCGGTAGAGTTGCTGCCTCACAGCGTCGGAGACCCAGGTTCGATCCTGACTATGGGTGCTGTCTGTACGGAGTTTGCACGTTCTCCCCGTGACCTGCGTGGGTTTTCTCCGAGATCTTCGGTTTCCCCCCACACTCCAAAGACTTACAGGTTTGCAGGTTAATTGGCTTTGGTATAATTGTAAAAATTGTCCCCAGTGTGTGTGTAGGATAGTGTTAATGTGCGGGGATCGCTGGTCGGCACAGATTCAGTACTCCAGCATTTTGTATCTATCTTCCGTTTAAACCAGCGTCTGCAGTTCCTTCCTACACCATGGGTGCAGTATCTACCCAACCATGAGACTGCTTTAATGTCAGAAATCCCGTGACTACTTTACTCAAGCCTTTAGTTTAGAGACACAGCGCGGAAACAGGCCCTTCGGCCCACCGAGTCCGTGCCGACCAGCGATCCCCGCACACTAAGACTATCCTACACACACAAGGGACAATTTACATTTATACCAAGCCAATTAACTTACAAACCTGAACGCCTTTTGTAGTGTGGGAGGAAACCAGAGAACCTGGAGAAAACCCAC
The DNA here is from genome assembly GCA_963514005.1 of Raja brachyura. Next base: position 23,296,808 of record OY740819.1, read on the forward strand.
GCAGGTCACGGGGAGAACGTACAAACTCCGTACAGACAGCACCCGTAGTCAGGGTCGAACCCGGGTCTCTCGCTGTGAGGCAGCAACTAAGGTCATAAGGAATGGGAGTAGAATTAGGCCATTCGGCCCATCAAGTCTGCTCCGCTGACCTATCTCTCCCTCCTAACCCCATTCTCCTGCCTTCTCCCCATAACCCCTGACACCCGCACTAATCACGAATCTGCCTATCGCTGCTGCTGCGCCCCCGTGCCGTGCTGCCTGTCAAATCGAAACGTGACTCTGTGGCATTGCAGTAAGTCTGGTTGGTCGAATGGATCAATGACCCCTGCATATTGGACCCCGAGGATCAATAAATCACTGACCTTCAGATAGCATGAAGATGGTTTGAAGGGTTTGGAATCCAACGCTGCCAATTTAGCTGATGACTCCATTTTGACATTTTACCGGAAATTCCCTGACTACATGTGGTCTCCCCCTCCCCCTCTCCCCCTCCCCCTCTCCCCCTCGCCCCCTCCCCCTCTCACTCCCCCTCTCTCTCTCTCTGACAGGTGACAGTGGGAACTGGATTGAGATTGCGTATGGGACCAGCTCTGGAACAGTCCGTGTGATAGTCCAACACCCTGAGACGGTGGGGTCAGGACCTCAACTATTCCAGACCTTCAGTGTCCACCGTAGCCCCATCACAAAGATTAGACTGTCGGAACGTAACCTCATCTCAGGTAGGCAAGCTAGACCCTCTTTCAACATGGACCAGAGGTCATGGGTTTAAGGTGAGGAGGAGGGGAAAGATTGAATAGGAATCTGAGGGGTAACTTTTTCACACAAAGGGTGGTGGGTGTATGGAACGAGCTGCCAGAGGAGGTAGTTGAGGCTGGGACTATGGTAATGTTTAAGATGCATTTGGACAGGTACATGGAGAGGACAGTTTGGAGGGATATGGACCACAGGCAGGAGGATAAGATGGCTTCCTCTTATCCCAGCCATCCCTCTGATGCTTAGGATAAGAGGAATGTCCCATCTAGAGAGGCTTTGCACCTTTATGCAGGTCGGCACGGTGGCGCAGCGGTAGAGTTGCTGCCTCACAGCGCCAGAGTCCCAGGTTCGATCCTGACTACGGGCGCTGTCTGTATGGAGTTTGCATGTTCTCCCCGTGACCTGCGTGGGTTTTCTCCAAGATCTTCGGTTTCCTCCCGCACTCCAAAGACGCGCAGTTTGTGGTTTAATTGACTTTGGTATAAATTATAAATTGTCCCGGGTGTGTGTGTGTAGGACAGTACTCGTGTGCTGGGATCGCTGGTCGGTGCCAACTCGGTGGGCCGAAGGGCCTGTTTCGGCAGCTCTACCCGCTGCGCCACTGTGACACCCGTCTAATGTTGAGGCAACAGGTGTTGCCAGTGTTTCACCAGCTGCTACAGTCAGGCAAACGCTGTGAGAACGGAGAGGATGAGAAGGAATTTCTTCCCAGAGGCCATTCGGACTGTAAACTCCTATCTCACCAGGGACTAACGTTACTGGACCAATTTACAGGGTTTTTTTTTAAATTGCTGTTTTTTTCCTTTTTAATTCCTCCCACAAATATATATGTGATTCTGTTCCATTCTGTTTGTTTTTTTCACAATCCACGAGCATCGCCACTTTTAATTTCACTGCACGTCTCGTATGTGTATGTGACGAATAAACTTGACTTGTCTTGCTGTCGTTGTGTCGTTGTCTCAGTCTGCGGCGACAATAACCACGTGAGAACGTGGACCGTGACCAGGTTCCGGGGAATGATCTCCACGCAGCCGGGATCAACGCCACTCGCGTCCTTCAAAATACTCTCCCTGGAGGACATGGACGGGCATGGCGGCTGCCCGGCGGGACTGGACATTGGTGAGTTCCCGCAGCAGAATTAGGCCATTCGGCCCATCAGTAGATGGCAGTGGAGGCCAATTCACTGGATGTTTCCAAGAGCGAGTTACACATAACTGTTTTTTCTCTTTTATTTTTATCTTTGTGTTTTTCTACATATATAAGTTTTCTTTTAAACATTTAACTATATTTACATACAAAAATACAAAATAGGTAGATCTCTCCTAATCTCTCTTCTTTACTTTCTCCTTCTATTTCAATCTTTTCAGCTTCTCTTCTATGCCCTTTGTTTCATTTGCTATCTGCCTCTACTCGCTCGTCTATCTATTCCCACACTCTTTATTTCTTTTTTCTTCCACTGGTCTTTTATTATTATTAAATCAAAAGTATGAAGTTGTACAAGAATGGAAATATGTATGTATGTATTAGGTACTTAAGTACCACACTATTGTACTTCTGACAAAAAAAACAACTATATTTACATAGATACCAGGAGGTCTATATTCAATATGTATTTTGACACTGGACTCATATTTCGGTTATACATGTTATTAATGTAATCCTGGTCCCTATGTATCAATATCATTGTTATGTTTATCATTATTCTTTTTGGGGTTTTTTTTGTGGAAAAAAACGAATAAAAAGATTTTAAAAGTAAGAAAGATATAGCTCTTGGGGCTAATGGATGAAGGGATATGTGGAGGAGGCAGGTACGGGGTACTGATTCTGGATGATCAGCCTTGATCATATTGAATGGCGGTACTGGCTCGAAGGGCCGAATGGCCTACTCCTGCACCTATTTTCTATGTTTCCCCCTGTCAGACTTTCCAAAATGTCCACTATGGGTGGACATGGGTTGGGGACTGGACATTGTGCCTTCCCTCATAATGGGAACCATTGTGGGGGATGTTTTTATGTTTAAATCTCTTTATTAGTGTTGTGTCTGTATTCTTTATTTTATGTGCCGCATGGCAAGAAACATTTCACTACACCAATTGGTGTATGTGACAAATAAACTAACCTTCAACCTTGAACCAAAATGCAACACCGGACATTTCTGTGCATTAAATTCCATCAACCATTCCTCTACCACCCGGCCAATCGATCCAGACCCTGCTGCAAATCTTTGACAACTGTCTGCAAAACGTCCCATGTTAGTGTCATCTGCAAACTTGTTCACCTTGCCATGCAAATCATTGACGTAGATGACAAACAGCACCGAGCCCTGAGGCACACCACTAGTCACAGCCTCCAGTCTGAGAAGCAACCTTCCACCATCACCCTCTGCTTCCTTCCATGGAGCCAATTTCCTATCCATTCACCTATCTCTCCTTGGATCCCATGGGATCTAACCTTCCAGAGCAGCCCACCATGTGGAATCTTGTCAAATGCCTTGCTGGGACTTGCTGCAAGATGAAGATCGCTACTCTTGTCTCCCACCCCTCCCCTTCCCAGTTCTCTCACCAGTCTTACCGTCTCCGACTACAGTTTATCTCTGTACTGCCCACTGCCCTGGCATCAGTCTGAAGATGGGTCTCGACCCGAAACGTCGCCCATTCCTTCTCCCCAGAGATGCTGCTGCCTGTCCCGCTGAGTTACTCCACACTCTGTGTCCACCTTCTGCTCTTGTCTCTCCTTCTCCAGGGCCATTCGGAGATCGGGACGAGGAGCAGGTGTTCATCCAGAAGGTTGTCCCTGACACCAACCAGCTGTTTGTGCGATTGTCCTCGACCGGCAGGAGGTAAATCCCCAAACCCATCCCGATGGGAATATCACACAACATCTAGTGGCTGCAGGGGTGTTGCAGGTGAACCGGACACAGCGGTCATCGGTGTGGGAGGTCAGTGAGTCCATCGTGACCTCCGATGGAGAGGTTGAATGTGGAGCTGGTCAAGAGGTTAGGACTGGAGGGGAGTTCACATTCATGTAATAGGAGCAGAATTAGGCCATTCGGCCCATCTACTCCGCCATTCATTCATGGCTGATCTATCTTTCCCTCTCAACCCCATTCTCCTGCCTTCTCCCCACAACCCCTAACACCCGCACTGACCAACAATCTATCTATCTCCACCTTAAAAATATCCATTGATATGGTCTAATTCTGCTCTTATCACTTAGAAGGATGAGGGGGGGGGGGTATCTCATTGAAAGTTACTGAATAGTGAAAGGCATGGATAGAGTGGATGTTTGCACTAGTGGGAGAGTCTAGGACCAGAGAGCACATCCTCAGAATTAAAGGACGTTCCTTTAGGAAGGAGATGAGGAGGAATTACTTTAGTCGGAGGGTGGTGAATCTGTGGGTTTAGTTGCCACAGACGGCTGTGGAGTCCACAAGTCAGTGGATATTTTTAAGGCAGAGATAGATAGATTCTTGATGAGCGCAGGTGTCAGGGGTTATGGGGAGAAGGCAGGAGAATGGGGTTAGGAGGGAGAGATAGATCAGCCATGAGTGAATGGCGGAGTAGACTAGATGGGCCGAATGGTCTAATTCGGCTGCTACCATGTGCCCCCAGGATCTGTGAGATCCGCTCTGTCGACGGAGTGGCCATCACGGCGTTCACTGTCCATGAGTGTGAGGGGTCAAGCCGCATCAGCTCTCGGGCCAGACGTTACCTCTTCACCGGTCACTCCAACGGCAGCATCCAGATGTGGGACCTGACCACAGCGATGGAGGCCACCAGCCGGGCAGCAACGGGAGGTAAGGCAGGGGTGGTGGTGTATAGTGGGCTGAACAGTCTGGTGTAATCCACAATGCAGACCTTCACTCCAAGAGATGGGGCCCAGTGCAAATTGGAGGAACAGCACCTCATATTTTGCTTCCACCCCAGCGGTATGAATATTGACCTCTCTAACTTCAAGTAACCCTTGCTTACCCCCTCTCCATTTCTCCCACCCCGAGTTCTCCGACCACTCTGACTGACCCTTCATTGACCACTGACCCCTCATTGACCACTCTGATTAACCTCTGACTGCTCCCCCTCTCGTAGCTAACAATGATCTACTCCACACATTCCTTGAGCCACATCCACTTTGATTTCTCATTTTCACACCTTCCCCTTCCTTAACTCTGTGTCTCCCTCTCCCTGACTCTTAGTCTGAAGAAGGGTCTGGAACGTCACCTAGTCCTTCTCTCCAGAGATGCTGAATTACTCCAGCACTTTGTGTCTATCCTCGGTGTAAAGCAGCATCTGCAGTTCCTTCCTGTACGATGGAGTGTTGGTGGCGGTGTTGCGAGTGCTTGCGCGTGACCCCGTGTTGGCGCGTGACCCCGTGTTGGCGCGTGACCCCGTGTTGGCGCGTGACCCCGTGTTGGCGCGTGACCCCGTGTTTGCGTGTGACCGCGTGAACCTGTGTTTGCGCGTGACCCCGTGTTTGCGAGTGACCCCGTGTTTGCGAGTGACCCCGTGTTTGTGCGGGACCGAGTGTTTGCGCATCACCCCGTGTTTGCGAGTCACCCCGCGTTTGCGCGTGACCCCGTGTTTGCGCGCGACCACGTGTTTGTGCAGGACCGCGTGTTAACGTTGGAACTCTCTGCCGTGACAGAGCTGGGCGGCCCCACGGAACAGGAACTGCTGCAACAACTGGAGCAATGTGACCTCACGCTGACCCGCACTCCGGACATGAGCCCGGCCTCCTCATTGACCCAAGCTTCCACACTGCACCTGACCGCCTCCAGGTAACTCCGCCAATGTCCACAGGGCAGCTCGCTGCAGTTACACCTTTGTTTAAAGATGCAGCGTGGAAACAGGCCCTTCGGCCCACCGTGTCCGTGCCGACCTGCGATCCCTACACACTAGGGACAATGTGCATTTATACCAAGCCAATTAACCGCGCTGACCAGCATTCACCCCACACACTAACACTATCTCACACACACCAGGGACAATTCCCACAATTTTACTGAAGCCAATTAACCTACAAACCTGCATGTCTTTAGAGTGTGGGAGGAAACCGGAGCACCCGGAGAAAACCCACGCAGGTCTAGGGGAGAACGTGCAAACTCCGAACAGACAGCACCCGTAGTCGGGATTGAACCCGGGTCTCTGGCGCTGTGAGGCAGCAGCTCTACCCGCTGCACCACCGCTCTGGGATACAATAGTGATCTAAACCAGAGGTGACAGGACCGGGATCTCTGCCCCTTCCCTGGGTCGTCACCTCCAGAAACAAAACATCCTTAACAGCGGAAAACAAATGCAGGTGGAATTTGGTGGGTCGGCAGCCTCTGTGGAGGGATTAGAGTGAAGATCTTTCTACCCTTCTGGATTCAGAAGGTTCAGGCTAGAGTTGAATCGTGGGACAGGTGGTTCAAACTGCACGGGTGCATCAAACCTCAGCCTCCCACACTGGCAAGTTTAATCAGTAGTGTAAACAAGTGTACAGACACCCGACTGATTCCTGGGATGTCAGGATTGTCTTATGAACAAAGACTGGATAGACTCGGTTTATACTCTCTAGAATTTAGGAGATTGAGAGGGGATCTTATAGAAACGTACAAAATTCTTAAGGGGTTGGACAGGCTAGATGCAGGAAGATTGTTCCCGATGTTGGGGAAGTCCAGGACAAGGGGTCACAGCTTAAGGATAAGGGGGAAATCCTTTAGGACCAAGATGAGAAGGACTTTTTTCACACAGAGAGTGGTGGGTCTCTGGAACTCTCTGCCACAGAGGGTAGTTGAGGCCAGTTCATTGGCTATATTTAAGAGGGAGTTAGATGTGGCCCTTGTGGCTAAGGGGATCGGGGGTATGGAGAGAAGGCAGGTACGGGATACTGAGTTGGATGATCAGCCATGATCATATTGAATGGCGGTGCAAGCTCGAAGGGCCGAATGGCCTACTCCTGCACCTATTGTCTATGTTTCTATGTTACCGTCTGGTGCTTGTCAGCTTTAATCATCAGGCATAGTGTCACAGTACAATACATGTTACTTCCACTACCACTAGTGCGATTACGTAATATAGGAAGTGAGTGTTAATATGAAGTGTTCAATAGGGTGGAGCTAGTGGTAGTACATTAATCTGATTGGTTCACATGCAATAAGCAATCTACAAGTAGGAAGGAAAGTAAACGATGGGCCGAATGGCCAAATTCTGCTTCTATGACATTATGCTTGAGAGTTTTAGTGGCAGATCAAGGCTCATAATTTAGTTTAGAGATACAGCACGGAAACAGGCCCTTCGGCCCATCGAGTCCGCACCGACCAGCGATCCCCGCACATTAACACTACCCTACACACACTGGGGATAATTCACATTTACACCAAGTCAATTAACCTACAAAACTGTACGTATTTGGAGTGTGGGAGGAAACCGAAGATCTCGGAGAAAACCCACGCAGGTCACGGGGAGAACATACAAACTCCGTACAGACAGCACCTGTAGTCGGGATCGAACCCGGGTCTCCGGCGCTGCGAGCGCTGTAATGCCCCTGTCCCACTTGTGTTCTATAGAAGAAGTGGAAACCGCTCGACCATTAGGGAGACTGACAAAAACCTCTGGGAACCGCACGGAAACCTTGGGTGGGGCTCAAAGTCTCCAGAGGTTTCCGTTCAGGTTTCCTAAGTGGGACAGGGGCATTAGGCAGCAACTCTACCGCTGCGCCACCGTGCTGCCCGTGACGTTGAGCAAATATCAAGGATAACCCACGAGGTCTCTTGTTGAAATGCTTTCTCTTTATGTTTGATACAGCCAGGTTCTCGTGACCGACGGGTTCAAGGAGCGGGTGCTGCGGAGCGGAGCGGGAGGTCGTCGGATGGACAGTCCCCTGCTGGCCAGACAGCGGGACGCATCGCCCAGTCTGACCAGTCTGCAGTCGTCTGGCTCCGGTCAAACGTCGCTGGGGAGAGGAGACGTCAGCTCCTGGATCGGCCCGGGACTGGCAGCCGCTGGTGAGGGAAGGCTACACCGATCTCCGCAGCAGGGAGAAGGTCTGGGCACAGCCGAGGTGGACAGCAGGCTGGGGCAGAGGGGCAGCTTTGTGGAGCGGTGCCAGGAGCTAGCCAGGACCACTGAGTTTGGGGCGCTGGACCTGCGCTGGGTGAACTACGAGCCGGACAGACGAAACTCAACAACAAGCAGAGCCCCGAGTGAATGCGGCTCATCGGAGGTTGCTGGTCCCACCACAGCCGGCACAGCTGCCAACCCACGCCCTGCCCGTGCCGCAACCGAACCTCAGCCGGCAGACAGTCCCCTTGGCCCGGCCACCGAGTTACCTGCTCCACCCCGGGTCAGGATGAACGAGACCTCATTCTGAAACGGTCTGAGCCTCCACTCTCGACCCTCGACCCTCACCGCCACTCCGGACGCTCGATGACCGTTGGTGGGACGGGTGCTTCCAAGCGGCAAACCTCAAGGTCATCCCCTCTGGTCTCCTCACCTTTGACCTGGGTCTCGGAATCTTTCAGTTTGGATGTGAAGCAGTGAACTCTGACCTGCACATCAGTGACCCGAACCCTGACCCTAGCCCCAGACCACAGTGGCAGTACATGGTGGAGGGGGAGGGGGAATGTCCAGGGGGAGTTGACTGGACAGCAGAGGGCATTTTGTCCCACTGTCCACTGAATGATGACCTATTGCCAGGTCCAGGGGCTGGTTCCAGCTGGATCTGGATCTGCGTTGAACAGTCAACGCCTAGTTGAGAGATTCTGGAACGTTTTCCGGGAATGGTTGGCTTGCTGCCACTTCCTGCTGCTTTTGCTGTTACATTAAAATTGACGAGTTTGCAGATACACGCCTGGCCTGGCCACACTTTCCTCACGGGACAACAGTCCAACTGCGGAGCCACTTCAGAGAGCTAGTCCTTTGCTCCAGAAAGGTCTCAGTCTTTTTAATCTTTTCTAATTCAAACCCTCAGAGTCATAGAGTGAGTGAAACATCGTGGAAACAGGCCCTTCGGCCCAACATGCCCCCATCTACACTAGTCCCACCTGCCCACATTTGGCCCAAATCCCTCCAAACCTGTCCTATCCATGTACCTGTCTAATTGTTTTTTAAATGTTGGGATAGTCCCAGCCTCAATTACCTCCTCTGGCAGCTCGTTCCATACACCCACCACCCTCTGTGTGGAACCTGTCCTGTGCAAATACCTGTCTAACTGTTTCTTAAACGAAAGGATAGGTGATGCTAAACAAATTGGACAATAACATGCGGCGAGGTGGAATTGTCCAACTTGGTGGGAAGAATTTGAAATAGTCTAGTTTCGATTGGTTTATTATAATCACATGTATCCATACACCCACCACCCAAAGTTACCCCTCAGATTCCTATTAAAACCTTTTCCCCTTCACCTTAAACCTGTGTCCTCTGGTCCTCGATTCCCCTACTCTGGGCAAGAGACTCTGTGCATCTACCTGATCTATTCCTCTCATGATTTTATACACCTCTATAAGGTTGCCCCCCAATCCACCCAACATCTTTGTGATTAGTTTCTGCATCCGCTCATTTAATCCCATCTGAAAGTGTACACCAAGTGTGGTCTAACTCCATTATGTACAAACATGACAAGTCTTTCCATCCCTTGTACTCAATGCCACGGCCAATGAAGGCAAGCATGCAATCCTCCCCTCTCCCCACCTGTGTGGCCACTGTCAGGTAACTGTATCCCAGGAAGGATGTGGAACTTTGCATCAGGTGCAGAAGAGGTTCACCTGGGTGTTAGACTCAAAAGGCTGGAGTAACTCAGCGGGACGGGCAGCATCTCTGGAGAGAAAGAAAGGGGACGTTACAGGTCGAGACCCTTCTTCAGAATATAGACGGTGATATGGAGAGATAAAGAACAATGAATAAAAGATGTGCAAAAAGGTAACGATGATAAAGGAAACAGGCCATTGTTGGGTGAGAACGAGAAGCTGGTGCGATGTGGATGGGGGAGGGATGGAGAAATGCCGGAGTTATTTGAAGTTAGAGAAATCAATGTTCATACCACTGGGCTGTTGGTCAGCTGCTCATGGGGTACGTCTTTTTCCCAGCGCGGAAATGTTAAATATCAGAGGTCGTGGCTTTGAAGCAAGAGCAGGAATGTGTCAATGAGGCTCACAAAGCAACATGTTTACACAGTGCCATATACATCTAGGTTGTTGCAAGGCCTGGATAGAGTGGACGTAGAGAGGATGTTTCCACTAGTGGGAGAGTCTAGGACCAGAGGGCACAGCCTCACAATTAATGGACGTTCCTTCAGTCAGAGGGTGGTGAATCTGTGGGATTCATTGCCACCGGAGGCCAAGTCATTGGATATTAAGGCAGAGATAGATTTCTTGATTAGTGCGGGTGTCAGGGGTTATGGGGAGAAGGCAGGACAATGGGGTTAGGAGAGAAAGAAAGATCGGCCATGATTGGAATGATAGAGTAGACTTGATGGGCCGAATGGCCTAATTCTGCTCCTATCACGTATGACCTAAGATGTGGTTTAAAAACACCGGTAGCAAATTTTCAACACCTGCATTGTGTGTCTGTGAAAAAAAATTATAATTCAGCAATTAAGGGCACGTCATATTTTTGTCTTTTAATGTGAGGTGGTTAACAAAGTGGAGACTGTACATCGGGCTAGAAAGATGCCCACATTTTTTTTCATATACATACAAAAGATGTAGCATTATAGTGAGATCATATTCATACAAGTGACAACGTTTGTGGGAATATCCCTCGGTCGTGAACTGTTGTAAATCTGGGATATCTGGAACCATGTACGTTACATTATAAGACATGATAAGACATGGCATAGTTTAACACAAACAACATGGACTACACCACAATAGTTACAACTACTGCAGCGGTTGTGTTAATCCTGGACATTCTGTGCCTGCCGCTGGTAAACATTGCCTTTCAGAATTTTTAAGAAGGAACTGCAGATGCTGGAAAAATCGAAAGCAGACAAAAGCAAATGCTGGAGAAACTCAGCGGGTGAGGCAGCATCTTTGGGGAAAAGGAGTAGGAGACGTTTCGGGTCGAGACCCTTCTTGAGAATTTTTACTCAGTATCTTGATCTTTAGTTTGGAGATACAGAGCGGAAACAGGCCCTTCGGCCCATACAGTCCACGCCTATCCCCTGTACACTAGTCCTATCCTACGCCTGGACAATATACAGAAGCCAATTAACCTACAAACCTGTACGTCTTTGGAGTGTGGGAGGAAACTGGAGCATCGGGAGGAAACCCACATGGGTCACGGGGAGAACGTGCAAACTCCGTGCAGACAGCACCCGTAGTCAGGATGGAACCCAGGTCTCTGGCGCTGTGAGGCAGCAGTTCTACCCGTTGCACCACCGTGTCGCCCATTCTCCACAGATTGTCTCGATTATATTGACACGACCACAAAATGGAACGGTTCTACCTGTGGGTGTAACCTGGACCCCCAGATCAGCAGCTGCATCCTCAGAGAATGAGCTCAGGGAACGGCCACAGGTGAAACAATGTGCCTGTTTCATAGACACTAAATGCTGGGGGAACTCAGCGGGCCAGGCAGCATCTCTGAGGAAAAGAAATAGGAGACATTTGGGGTCGAGACCCTTCTCCAGACTGATCTTTAGTCTCGACCCAAACTGTCACCCATTCCTTCTCCCCAGAGATATCGCCCGTCCCGCTGAGTTACTCCGGCATTTAGTGTCTATCTTCGGTGTAAACCAGCATCTGCAGTTCCTTCTCAGACACAGGTCTGCGGGGAGGATCTTCAGTTTACAGTCTGCAGACCCAGATACTATTAATAATCCTGGACCTTTAAATACAAGCGGTGAACCTCGATCTGCAGCACTGAAGATCTGTCCAATCCTAGTGAAAGGCTGGAGTGCTTTCATGTTACAGGCTGGGCTCCCTCCTATCTCTCCAACATCAATTAAATAGCATGAAATAAATACCTCCTGTCCTGATCGTTCGACAAAGTCTGTGAAACATGGAGCTGATTGCAACTGGATCTTTGGTTTCACAGGCCGGCTGCTATGACTCTGCTCTGGGCAGGTGTGCAGTGGTGGGGTGGCTGGGACTGGGACAACACATAGCCCTGTGGACAGGTGCATCGATACGAGCCGCCCGTGTTCACACACCTGCCGTTGATGCACGGAGTGCTGGCATCCTCTGCTTCATCACACTCATCTATGTCTGACAGGGAAGGAAGGGTGTTACACACCTGTTAGACATACACCCGTGTTAGACATACACGTGTGTTAGGCACACACCTGCGTTAGGCACACACCTGCGTTAGGCACACACCTGCGTTAGGCACACACCTGCGTTAGGCACACACCTGCGTTAGGCACACACCTGCGTTAGGCACACACCTGTGTTAGGCATACACCTGTATTACACACCTGTGTTAGGCATACACCTGCGTTAGGCATACACCTGCGTTAGGCACACACCTGCGTTAGACACACACCAGCGTTAGACACACACCAGCGTTAGACACACACCAGCGTTAGACACACACACATGCGTTGGACATACACCTGCGTTGGACACACACCAGCGTTAGACATACACCTGCGTTGGACATACACCTGCGTTGGACATACACCTGCGTTGGACATACACCTGTATTACACACCTGCGTTAGACACACACCAGCATTAGACACACACCTGCGTTGGACACACACCTGTGTTACACACACCAGCGTTGGACATACACCTGCGTTGGACATACACCTGTATTACACACCTGCGTTGGGCATACACCTGCGTTAGACACACACCAGCGTTAGACACACACCAGCGTTAGACACACACCAGCGTTAGACATACACCTGTATTACACACCTGTGTTATTCACCTGTGTAAGACATACACGTGTGTTAGACACATACACCTGTATTCACACCCACCCCTCACCCACAGTGAACATTGATATGCCATCCCCCCCAATGCCCCCCTGCCCGCTCCGTACCGACACAGGTCATCCTGGCGATGTGCAGTGTGTAGCCGGGGTCACAGTCACAGGTGAAGCCGGCGGGGACACGGATACAGCGGCCGTTCTCGCAGCCGCTCAGGACCCCGCACTCGTCTGCCCGCACACCGGGGCGCCGCGCCCGGCCTGCAACACAGCGGGGTCAGTGTCTCACACACACCCAAACACGCACACCTACCCCGCACACGTACCCACCCCACCCCACCCCATACATCCGCGATGGGGGGGGGGGGGGGGGAGGATGGCGGAATTGGGGGAAGAGGGATGGAGTGAATGAATGAATAACTGTATTGGCCAAGTGTGGTCACATACAATGAATTTGCCTTGGTGCTCCGCCCGCAAATAACAACACACACACTGTAACAATTAAGAATGACACATTAAACACAAGGGAGTAAGAGTTGGGGGGGGGGGGTGAGAGTGGGAGAGAGGCGGAGAGAGCGAGGGGGGAGATAGAGGGGCAGAGAGGGGGGACAGAGAGGGGGGACAGAGAGGGGGGGAAGAGAGGGGGGGAAGAGAGGGGGGGAAGAGAGGGGGGGAAGAGAGGGCAGAGAGGCGGGACAGAGAGGGGGGGCAGAGGGGAGGGGCAGAGGGGGGGGGGAGAGGGGCAGAGAGGAGGGCAGAGGGGGAGAGAGAGGGCAGAGAGGGGGGACAGAGAGGGGGGGGCAGAGGGAGGGGGAGAGAGCGAGAGGAGGGGGACAGAGAACACAGACTGCTACTCACGGTCATGCCGCCCGCTGCTTCTCCGGGGCTGGAGCCGTCTCTCCGGGGGCCGCTGTCCGGCCTGGCTGTAGTGGACACTCTGTGAGCCGGGGCCGGAGGGCGGGGACCAGGACCAGGGCTGTGGCCGGGACGAGCTGTGGTCACTGCGGCTCCGTCGAGGCTCGGCGACCAGGAAGGGCAGCGGCTCCACCGGCCCGAAGCCCCGCAGCTCCGGCCCGAAGTCCCGGGGGTCCGGCCCGAAGTCCCGGGGGTCCGGGGGTAACTCGGGCCGTGGCTCCGCTCCGTAAGGTTCATAACCCAGGGGGTAGGGATAGAGGTCCTCATCCTCCACACCCCCCCTCATGTAGCACAGTGCGGCATGCTCGTCTGTGGGGGCACAGAGACAGAGAGAGAGAGATCACACCCACACCCCCACTCACACATCACACACACACATCACCCACACCCACACATCACCCACACCCACACATCACCCACACACCCATCACCCACACACACTTCCACACACACACTTCCACACACACACACACTCACACGCACGCACACACACACACATCACCCACACCCACACCCACACATCACCCACACACCCATCACCCACACCCACACACCCACATCACCCACACACACATCACCCACACACACATCACCCACACACACTTCCACACACACACACCCACCCACACACACTCTCCTCCCTCCCCTCTCACCCCCCCCCCCCCATCCCCCACTTCTCTACCCCATACTGGCCTGTGGGACCGAGAGACTCACACACCTGTCTGGACCCACCTATTCACCCCACAACACCCCCCCCACCCGTCCATCCTTATCGACAGTGAGAATGACGCCCAGTCACTGGAGACGTCCTCCACTCATTGCCCCGGGGGGGGGGGGGGGGACCTTACCTGTGTCCCGCAGTGGGCAGAGGGCACACTCTATGCCCCAGGCCTCTCCGTACTGACAGCAACACTCCGTGTAGGTGGTCTGTCGTTCTAGCAACGGCCGTCTGCACAAGAACATGAAGTCCACCTCCTGCCAACACAGGGCCATGTGGACATCTGGGTGGGGAGGGGTGGGGTGGGTAGGGTTGGGTGGGGAATAGAAGGGAGGAGAGGTGACAGGAGATTACAAAATAACAAATCCATTTAGAGTCACAGAGTGATACAGCGTGGAAACGGGCCCTCGATTTCTCCTCACATGTGAGGGCGGCACGGTGGCGCAGCGGTAGTGCTGCTGCCTCACAGCGCCACAGACCCAGGTTCGATCCTGAGTACGGGTGCTCTCTGTACGCCCTCCACGTGACCTGCCTGGGTTTTATCCGAGATCTTCGGTTTCTGCCACACTCCAGGTGTGTAGGTTAATTGGCTTGGTGTAAATGTAAAAATTGTCCCTAGTGTGTGTCGGATAGTGCTAATGTGCGGGGATCGCTGGTCGGCACGGACCCAATGGGCCGAATGGCCTGTTGGACACCACCATGGACCAAATGCAGGCAGATTGGACTAGGGTAGATGGGGCATGTTGGCCGGTGTGGGCATGTTGGCCGATGTGGGCATGTTGGCCGGTGTGGGCATGTTGGCCGGTGTGGGCATGTTGGCCGGTGAGGGCATGTTGGCCGGTGAGGGCATGGTGGGGCATGTTGGCCGGTGTGGGCATGTTGGCCGGTGCGGGCATGTTGGCCGGTGCGGGCATGATGGGGCATGTTGGCTGGTGAGGGCATGTAGGCCGGTGAGGGCATGTAGGCCGGTGAGGGCATGTAGGCCGGTGAGGGCATGTAGGCCGGTGAGGGCATGTTGGGGCATGTTGGCTGGTGTGGGCATGTTGGCCGGTGTGGGCATGTTGGCCGGTGAGGGCATGTTGGGGCATGTTGGCCGGTGTGGGCATGTTGGCCGGTGTGGGCATGTTGGCCGGTGTGGGCATGTTGGCCGGTGTGGGCATGTTGGCCGGTGTGGGCATGTTGGCCGGTGAGGGCATGTTGGGGCATGTTGGCCAGTGTGGGCATGTTGGCCGGTGAGGGCATGTAGGCCGGTGTGAGCATGGTGGGTGGTGTGGGCATGGTGGGGCATGGTGGGCGGTGTGGGCATGGTGGGGCATGTCGGCCGGTGAGGGCATGGTGGGTGGTGTGGGCATGGTGGGTGGTGTGGGCATGGTGGGTGGTGTGGGCATGGTGGGGCACGGTGGGCGGTGTGGGCACGGTGGGTGGTGTGGGCATGGTGGGCGGTGTGGGCATGGTGGGGCATGTCGGCCGGCGAGGGCATGGTGGGGCATGTTGGCCGGCGAGGGCATGGTGGGGCATGTTGGCCGGCGAGGGCATGGTGGGGCATGTTGGCCGGCGAGGGCATGGTGGGGCATGGTGGGCGGTGTGGGCACGGTGGGCGGAGGGGCCCGTTTCCACGCTGCATCACTCTATGACTGGGCTTACCGCATGGTCTGGCCGCCACTTACCATAGTGGTCACTGCTGTTGGAGATGCACCGGCGAAGCGTCACGTCCAGGATGAGGGGCGGTCGGCAGGAGCAGTAGTACGAGCCGAGTGTGTTTACACAATCACCATTGTCACACGCTGTCCCATCCTCACACTCATCGTTATCTGCCAGCAAGTGTCAAGAGTGTTTCATTGTCACTGTTCCCCATACAACAACGACATCGTTACTCGCAGCAGCACAACACGACATGAGAACATGGTACACTGGAGACAAATCCTGTACACGTACATATATACACACACACACACATATATATAAACACACACATATATACACACACACAAATATTTATACACATACATACACACGTATATATATATACACACACACACACATATATATATACATACACACACACACATATATACACACACATACACATATATATACATACACACACATATATACACACACATATATACACACACGTATATATATATGCACACATATATATACACACACACACACGTATATATATACGCACACATATATATACACACACACACATATACACACACGTATATATACGCACACATATATATACACACACACGTACATGCACACACACACACATATATATATACACATACACACACATATATACACACACACACATATATACACACACACATACACACACACACACATATATACACACACGTGTATATATATACGCACACATATATATACACACACGTGTATATATATACGCACACATATATACACACACACACACACACACACATATAGGTTGACCAGTGGGTCATGGAGGGGGTGAGCTGTACTGTCCAAGATGTTCCGCAGTTTGAGGAGCATCTTCCGCTCCAGTGAATCCAACGTTAGAAATACAGCGTGGAAACAGGCCCTTCAGCCCACTGAGTCCGTGCCGACCAGCGATCCCCGTACACTACAAACTACAAAGATCTTTTCCTGAGTCTCTGAGGTTATTCCTAGCGCTCCCACCCCCACCCCCCCGCCCTCTTGCATCCCCTGACTCACCGATGCAGTGCAGGAGAGCGGAGTGATAGTAATGTCCGGCCGGGCAGTAGCACGAGTATCCGGGGACAGTGTTCACACACACACCATCCTTGCAAACTTCTGAACCGAACAGCGAGCATTCATCAGCATCTGTCACCCAGAGAGGCAAAGAAAGTCACAACCCAACGAAGGAACGCTCGCGACCCCAAACGCCACCATTCCAATAGACTACAGGTGCAGGGTGCTGTCTGTCTGGAGTTTGCACGTTCTCCCCGTGACCGCGTGGGTTTTCTCCGCGATCTGTGACAGCACGAGGGGCAATTTACAATTTTTGCCGAAACCAATTAAACTACAAACTTGGAGGGTTGGGTGGAAACTGGAGCACCCGGAGAACGTGCAAACTCCACACAGACAGCACCCGTAATCGGGATCAAACCCGGGTCTCTGGCTGCTGCGCCACTGTATCGCCCTGGTTCCTGAGAGACGGAGCAGTCGTACCTCCGAGCGATTAAACATTCTGGACTAACTGACCCAGGTGAGCAAGGTCGCCAGGTGGTAACTCACCTATGTAGCCTCTTCCAAACGTTGGGTGGGGAACGGTGAGCAGTCCTCTCCCCCCTGGACACAGCGACCGATAGTCATCTGCAGCAGAACCAGAAACATTCAACTACGACCGACAACAAATGAGTCCAGAGAGTTATAATTTCATGATTACATGTGATAGGAGCAGAATTAGGCCATTCGGCCCATCGAGTCTACGCCGCCATTCAATCATAGCTGATCTCTGCCTCCTAATCCAATTTTCCTGCCTTCTCCGTTATCCTAGTGCTTGGCAGGAATTTATTATTTGCTAATTTAATCAGCGTCCCGACCCAAAACATCACCCATTCCATCTCTCCACAGATGCTGCCTGACCCGCTGAGTTACTCCAGCATTTTGTGAAACGTCACTTATCCATGTTTTTCAGAGATAGACATTAGGTGGAGGAGTAGGCCATTCGGCCCTTCGAGCCAGCACCGCCATTCAATGTGATCATGGCTGATCATCCCCAATCAGTACCCTGTTCCTGCCTTCTCCCCATATCCCCTGACTCCGCTATTTTTAAGAGCCCTATCTAGCTCTCTCTTGAAAGCATCCAGAAATGCTGCCTGACCCGCAGAGTTCCTCCAGCATTTTCCGCCCAGCTTCAGTGTCTGCAGCTCCTTCTTGGACAGAATCCTCAGGTATTCTCCACCCCCTCTCTACACACCACCACAGTGGCCACAGCTTGGTGCTGGAGCCTTGCCTGCCTGGGATCTTACCGGAGTCGTGGGCAGGGCAGGGGTTGATGTTGCATTCCCTGCCCCATCCCTCACCCACGGTGCAGCAGCACGCCTGCATCGACACGTTGCTGCTCAGGACGTTCTTGCACGGCTGCACGTCATTCAGGTTGTAGTAACACTCAGCCTGCTCCGTCGTGGCTGCCTCTGCAGGAAACAAGGCCGACATAGAACCGCATCAGGCCTCAACTTCACCATCATGTAGGTATGTTACAAAACTTACCTTCAACGGTGCTGCAGTTCTGCCACTGGCTGTGTGCGCAACTTTGGCGCCTTTGGGGGGGGGGGGGGGGCGGGATTAAAATGCCGAGATATATTTTCTCGGGCTACTACCTGTTGCTGAATAATATTTCCGACTGCCGTTCTGCGAATCTTTTTTTTTTAAACTGCGGGACAATTTAAGCGCTGGACTAAAATAAAAATCTACTTCTAACGCCGTCAACGCCGACAACGGGACGGATCTCACGTACGGGACAAAACATAAGGTAAGTCGTCTATTTTACTTATAAACTTGCTTCTTAGGAATACTTTCATTAAAATTTCATCAGCGAAAATGTGATTATGTAAATATACGAACCGGCAGTGTTTCTCTTGCCGGTTTAAAATTCACCGCAAACCGAAACGTTCCAATCGATCGCATTCCACAAAATCTCACTCGCAAGATGATTAAAATAGCCATTAATTTACGGGATTTAAACACTAAATTCCTTCCATTTGTCCTATAAATTCATGACAATGAGATTTAAAAATCATGTTATATTGTGAATTCTTGTGTGAATGTTATTTGGACACTTAGGCTATTAAAAAATGTTAACCTTTTCTTAAGAAATGGATAGATGTTTAGATCTAGTAATTGAATGTTGTAATTAGCTACAATTGGGTAACTAACTAATTATATGCTTTAATTTCAGTTCATCCAAGTAAGATTGTTTCATATTTGTTTCAGAATGCTTCAATCTATAATAACTGAAAATTTCATTCAGTTCTCTTAATTTTTAAGAAAGTTATGGGCTTTTGACTGTCCTCGATCACAGCTTTTGCGTTAAGACAATGGAAAAGCAATAGGGAACAAGATGCTCATTTCAGAGTATGAAAATGGCCATAATTATTTTAATACTGAAGATATGAAAGTGAATTAGGTGTCAAATTAAACTTCTTTTTATGCTTTATCTGGTGGGATAAATTGTAGACTTGATTTTTTAAATCTCAAAATTTGGTAACATTGTTACATCATGCTCACACACGTACACACACACACACAGAACCTCTCTCACACGCACAGACACAGACAGACACAGACAGACACACCCTCTCTCACACGCACAGACACAGACACACACCCACAGACAGACACACACCCACAGACACACAACACACACACCACACGCACACACACCCTCTCACACACACACACACACTCACAAACACACACAGACAAAACCTCACACACACACAGTTTCCACTAGAGGGAGAATCTAGGATTAGAGATCACAGCCTCAGAATTAAAGGACGTTCTTTTTGGAAGAAGTGTGCAAGTGTGCGAGCGAGTGTGCGAGCGAGTGAATGAGTGTTCAAGTGTGCGAGCGAGTGTGCGAGCGAGTGAATGAGTGTTCAAGTGAGCGAGCGAGTGAACGAGTGTGCGAGTGACACAACACGGGCAGACACCTGATGACCAATGCCCCAGCGTGTGGCTGCCAATGCACGGCCCGGGTCCCCAGTGTGAGCCGCTGTAGGGGGCGGAGGTTGGACGTACCTTGTCTCTGCTGACCAACGCACCTCCCGGTGACCGGATCAAATTCTTCCATGTTGCCCGGGCAGATACAGAAGAATGAACCAGGCACATTCTCACACGCGGCCGAACCACACACTGCCTCCATCAGCTCACACTCATTCACATCTGAAAATAGAGAAAAACCTACTCAGTACAGACAGCACTGGCTGGTCTCAACCCAAAACGTCACCCACTCCTTCTCTCCAGAGATGCTGCTTGTCCCGCTGAGTTACTCCAGCTTTTTGTGTCTATCTGGAGTTTAGAATGAATGGGTGATGTTTCTGTGGAGTTCTAGCAGGTCACCTCCCCCAGCTCTCCTTGTTCGAGGAAACTATGTCCGACCTATCAAATTCCTCCCCGTGACCCCATTGAAACTTACCGAATAGTGAAAGGCCTGGATAAAGTGGATGTGGAGAGGATGTTTCCACTGGTGGGAGAGTCTAGGACTAGAGGTCACAGCCTCAGAATTAAAGGGTGTTTTTTTGGAAAGGAGGTGATAGATAGAAACGGTAGGGCCAGCAACAGATGACCAAGGAAGGGTAGAGCCCACAATGGTCCATTGTTGGCTGGGGGAAAAGGTGATAAGGAAGGATACGAGGATGTGACGGGACTTACCCACACAGCCGGGGCCGTCTGGGACTGTCCCGTAACCCTGGTCACAGACACATCGGAACGATCCCGCCACGTTCTGGCAGTAGGTGTTGGCTCCACAGATGGCGGAGTTGGTGCATTCATCTATATCTGTGGGTCACACAGAGCAAAGACGTGTGTTAGTGTTAGTTCACGTCCACACTTCATCGCCACCGCACTCACCCCCATTCTCACCAATCCCTCCCGCTTCCTGAAGTCCTGTTAACGTCCTAGCATCCTTTAGGGCAGCACGGTGGCACAGCGGGTAGAGCTGCTGCCTCACATCACCGGGGACCCAGTTTCGATCCTGACTACGGGCGCTGTCCGTACGGAGTTTGCACGTTCTCCTCGTGACTTACGTGGATTTTCTCCGAGATCTTCGGTTTCCTCCCACACTCCAAAGACGTGCAGGTTTGTAGGTTAATTGGCTTGGTGTATGTATAAATTATCCCTAGTGTGTGTAGGATAGTGTTAATATGTGGGGACCCCCAACATCTTTCCTATAACACCAGTTCAGTTCAGATTAGTTTATTTAGAGTGGTGGCTGTGTGGAATGATCTTCCTGCAGAAGTGGTGGAGGCAGGATCGATTTTAACATTTAAAAGTAAAGTGGATAGGTATATGGACGGGAAGGGAATGGAGGGGTATGGTCTGAGTGCAAGTAGATGGGACTAGGGGAAAATAAATGGTCGGCACGGACTGGAAGGGCCGAGGCGGCCTGTTTCCGTGCTGTAATTGTTATATGGTTATTGTCGTGTACCGAGGTACAGTGTAATGCTTTTTTGTTGCGTGCTAACCAGTCAGCGGAAAGACAATACATGATTACAATCGAGCCGTCCGCAGTGTACAGATACATGATAAGGGAATAACGTTTAGTGCAAGGGTAAACATGGTGGCCAGAACTGAACACAATACTGTAAATGAGTGAGGATGGACAACTGATGGGTGGGGGTGGGGGGGGGGGGGGGGATGAGGATTGACCACTGATGGATGGGGGGGGGGGGGGGGGTGAGGATGGACAACTGACCGATACATTCCTGGGCCGGGCTGAGCTGGAACCCCACACCACACTCTGTGATGCACTGGAAGGAGCCAGGGCTGTTCTCACACCGTTTGGAGCCGCAGATACTGGGATTTTCCGCACACTCGTCACGATCTGTTCAACAGAAACACCACATCCGCTGAGAAACAAACAGGTGAACGACATGAGGGAGGAACTCAACAAATCAACAACGTCTAGGGAGTGATTCTGAAGGGTCTCGACCCGAAACGTCACCCGCTCTCTTCACTGCCTGCTGTACCTGCATGCTTATTTTCATAGACTGATGAACAAGGACCCCCAGATCCCGTTGTACTTCCCCTTTTCCCAACTTGACGCCATTTAGATAGTAATCTGCCTTCCTGTTTTTTATACCAAAGTGGATAACCTCATATTTATCCACATTAAACTTCATCTGCCATGCATCTTCCCACTCCCCCTACCTGTCCAAGTCACGTTGCATTCCCATAGCATCCTCCTCACAGTTCACACTGCCACCCAGCTTTGTGTCATCTGCAAAGTTGCTAATGTTACTTTGAATCCCTTCATCCAAATCATTGATGTATATTGTAAATAGCTGCGGTCCCAGCACCGAGCCTTGCGGTACCCCACTAGTCACTGCCTGCCATTTATAAAAGGGACCCGTTAATCCCTACTCTTTGCTTCCTGTCTGCCAACCACTCCTCTATCCATGTCAGCACTCTACCCCCAATACCATGTGCTCTAATTTTGCCCACTAATCTCCTATGTGGAACCTTATCAAATGCTTTCTGAAAGTCCAGGTACACTACATCCACTGGCTCTCCCTTGTCCATTTTCCTAGTTACATCCTCAAAAAATTCCAGATTAGTCTAGCATGATTTCCCCTTCGTAAATCCATGCTGACTCGGACTCAAACATGTGTAAATTGTCCCGATTGCCGAAAGTCTGGGTCATTCTCACCACGGGACTTACCCACACACCCAGAGCCGTCCGGAGCCATCCGGTAACGTCGCTCGCAGTGACACCGGAACGATCCCGGCACGTTCTGGCAGAAGGCGTTGGTTCCACAGATGGTGGCGTTGGTGCATTCATCTATATCTGTGGGTCAAGGAGAGTCAAGGTCAACAAGCCCTGTGTTTAGTTCAGAGATACAGCACGGAAACAGGCCCTTCGGCCCACCCAGTCCGCACTGACCAGCGATCCCCACACACTTTTACATTTACACCAAGCCAATTAACCTACAAACCCGCACGTCTTTGGAGTGTGGGAGGAGACCGGAGTATGTGGGGAAATCCCACGCAGGTCACACCACACTGGAAGGAGCCAGGGCTGTTCTCACACCGTTTGGAGCCGCAGATACTCGAATGTTCCGCACACTCGTCACGATCTGTTCAACAGAAACACCACATCCGCTGAGAAACAACAGGACGGAGGAACAACGCTGAGTTACTCCAGCACTTTGTGTTTGTTTATCTGCCAGCATCTGCAGTTCCTTATTTTGACATTGGCCTTTTAATTGCGTGGATGGCTCCCATTGCAATAGCACACCAGCACCACATGAGGGCACCCCCGAGCACACTAGTAACTGCACATAGAGACAGAGTGCTGGAGTAACTCAGCGGGTGCAGCAGCATCTAAGGAGCGAAGGAGATAGGCGACGTTTCGGGTCGAGACCCTTCTTCAGACTGGTTAGGAATCAGGGAAACGAGAGATATAGACGGTGATGTGGAGAGATAAAGAACAATGAATGAAAGATATGCAAAAAAGTATCGATGATAAAGCAAACAGACCGTTGTAAGCTGTTTGTAGTGTGAAACTGAGAAGCTAGTGCGACTTGGGTGGGGGAGTGATAGAGAGAGAAGGAATGCCAGGGCCCGAGGGCTGAGGGAGAGGTGGGAAGGGGAGGAGGCAGCCAGGGTTAACAGAATTGAGAAAATTGAGTAACTCAGCGGGTCAGGCAGCATCTGTGGAGAACAGGGATAGGTGACGTTTCACAGAGTGCTGGAGTCACTCAGCGGGTCAGGCAGCATCTGTGGAGAACATGGATAGGTGACGTTTCACAGAGTGCTGGAGTCACTCAGCGGGTCAGGCAGCATCTGTGGAGAACATGGATAGGTGACGTTTCACAGAGTGCTGGAGTAACTCAGCGGGTCAGGCAGCATCTGTGGAGAACATGGATAGGTGACGTTTCACAGAGTGCTGGAGTAACTCAGCGGGTCATCTCCGGAGAAAAAGGATGGGACCCTTGTCCAGACTGAGAGGGCGAGGGGACTGGAGGTGGGAAATGGCAGGGCCGGCAACTGATGACCAAGGAAGGGTGGAGCCCACAATGGTCCATTGTTGGCTGGGGAAAAAGGTGATAAGGAAGGATACGAGGATGTGACGGGACTTACCCACACAGCCGGGGCCGTCTGGGATGGTCCCGTAACCCTGGTCACAGACACATCGGAACGATCCCGCCACGTTCTGGCAGTAGGTGTTGGCTCCACAGATGGCGGAGTTGGTGCATTCATCTATATCTGTGGGTCACACAGAGCAAAGACGTGTGTTAGTGTTAGTGCACGTCCACACTTCATCGCCACCGCACTCACCCCCATTCTCACCAATCCCTCCCGCTAGCTCGCTTCCTGAAGTCCTGTTAACGTCCTAGCATCCTTTAGGGTGGCAGGTGGTGCAGCGGGTAGAGGTGCTGCCTCATAGTGCTGGAGACCCGGGTTCGATCCCGACCACGGGTGCTGTCTGTACAGAGTTTGCACGTTCTCCCCGTGACCTGCGTGGGTTTCCTCCCACACTCCAAAGACGTGCACGTTTGTAGGTTAATTGGCTTGGTGTTTGTGTACATTGTCCCCAGTGTGTGTAGGATAGTGTTAGTGTGCGTGGATCGCTGGTCTGCGTGGACCTGGTGGGCCGAATGGCCTCTTTCAGCGCTGTATCTCTGAACTAAACTAACAGAATCTTCTCTGCTCCCGTTGCAGCTTAGTGACATCCTCCTTACAGCAAGGCGACTGAAACTGAACACAATACTCCAAATGAGAAGGAATGGCTTTCGTTTCAGGTCGAGACTGAAGAAGGGTCTCGACCCCAAACATCACCCATTCCTCCTCTTCAGAGATGCTGCCTGTCCCGCTGAGTTACTCCAGTATTTTGTCTGTATCTTCTGTATAAACCAGCATCTGCAGTTCCTTCCTGCAAACCTCATAAGTGGGTCAAGACCCTTCACAGGACTGCGATCTATCGGAGTCGCTGCCTCAAAAAGGCTGGCAGCATCATCAAGGACCCACACCATCCTGGCCACACACTCATCTCCCAGCTACCTTCAGGTAGAAGGTACAGGAGCCTGAAGACTGCAACGTCCAGGTTCAGGAATAGCTACTTCCCCACAGCCATCAGGCTATTAAACCTGGCTCGGACAAAACTCTGAACATTAATAGCCCTCCATCTGTTTATTTGCACTTTATCAGTTTATTTATTCATGTGTGTATATATTTATATAATGGTATATGGACACACTGATCTGTTCTGTAGTCAATGCCGTCTATGTTCTGTTGTGCTGAAGCAAAGCAAGAATTTCATTGTCTTGTAAGGGACACATGACAATAAACTCTCTTGAATCTTGAATCTCTTCAGACCATTTATTTAAGGAGGGAGAAGGGATGAGGATGGACGACTGACCGCTACATTCCTGGGCCGGGCTGAGCTGGAACCCCACACCGCACTGTGTGATGCACTGGAAGGAGCCAGGGCTGTTCTCACACCGTTTGGAGCCGCAGATACTGGGATGTTCCGCACACTCGTCACGATCTGTTCAACAGAAACACCACATCCGCTGAGAAACAAACAGGTGAACGACACGACGGAGGAACTGAACAAATCAACAACGTCTAGGAAGTGAGTCTGAAGCGTCTCGACATGAAACGGTCACCCATTCCTTCTCTCCAGAGATGCTGCCTGTCCCACTGAGATACTCCAGCTTTTTGTGTCTACCTTCGAAGTCAACAACGTCTGTGGATGTAAAATATGACGGTCAAGATGTCGGGTCAAGACCCCAAGTCCGAGAATCAATGTCCGTATTTAAGGTCATAGGGTCATAAGGGATAGAAGCCGAATAAGGCCATTCGGCCCATCAATAGACAATAGGCTCACAACTCTCTGTGAGAAAAAGTTCCTCGTCTCCATTCTAAATGCCTTACCCCTTATTCTTAAATTGTGGCCCCTGGTTCTGGATTCCTTCAACATCGGGAACATGTTTCCTGCCTCTAGCGTGTCCAAGCCCTTAACAATCTTATATGTTTCAATAAGATCCCCTCTCATCCTTCTAAACTCCAGAGTGTACAAGCCCAGCCACTCCGTTCTCTCAGCATATAACAGTCCTGCCATCCCGGGAATTAACCTTGTAAACCTTGGTCTCACTAGGGCCCTGCACAACTGCGGAAGGACCTCTTTGCTCATATACTCGACTCCTCTTTTTATAAAGGCCAACATGCCATTTGCTCTCTTCACTGCCTGCTGCACCTGCATGCTTACTTTCATAGACTGATGAACAAGGACACCCAGATCCCGTTGTACTTCCCCTTTTCCCAACTTGACACCATTTAGATAGTAATCTGCCTTCCTGTTTTTGATACCAAAGTGAATAACCTCACATTTATCCATATTAAACGTCATCTGCCGTGCATCTGCCCACTCCCCCAACCTGTCCAAGTCACCCTGCATTCTCATAGCATCCTCTTCACAGTTCACACTGCCACCCAGCTTTGTGTCATCTGCAAATTTGCTAATGTTACTTTGAATCCCTTCATCCAAATCATTGATGTATATTGTAAATAGCTGCGGTCCCAGCACCGAGCCTTGCGGTACCCCACTAGTCACTGCCTGCCATTCTGAAAGGGACTCGTTAATCCCTGCTCTTTGTTTCCTGTCTGCCAACCACTTCTCTATCCATGTCAGCACTCTACCCCCAATACCATGTGCTCTAATTTTGTCCACTAATCTCCTATGTGGGACCTTATCAAATGCTTTCTGAAAGTCCAGGTACACTACATCCACTGGCTCTCCCTTGTCCATTTTCCTAGTTACATCCTCAAAAAATTCCAGATTAGTCAAGCATGATTTCCCCTTCGTAATTCCATGCTGACTCGGACTCAAACATGTGTAAATTGTCCCGATTGCTGAAACTGTGGGTCATTCTCACCACGGGACTTACCCACACACCCGGAGCCGTCCGGAGCCATCCGGTAATGTCGCTCGCAGTGACACCGGAACGATCCCGGCACGTTCTGGCAGAAGGCGTTGGTTCCACAGATGGTGGCGTTGGTGCATTCATCTATATCTGTGGGTCAAGGAGAGTCAAGGTCAACAAGCCCTGTGTTTAGTTTAGAGATACAGCACGGAAACAGGCCCTTCGGCCCACCCAGTCCGCACTGACCAGCGACCCCCACACTTTTACATTTACACCAAGCCAATTAACCTACAAACCCGCACGTCTTTGGAGTGTGGGAGAAGACCGGAGTATGTGGGGAAATCCCACGCAGGTCACGGGGAGAACGTGCAAACTCCGTACAGACAGCACCTGCAGTCGGGATCAAACCTGGGTCTCCGGCGCTGCAGGTCCACACTTCATCACCACCACAATCACACCTCCTCACACACCCTCCCACCCACCCACAGTCACACTCTCACCATCTCTGCAACTCTCAGATCAACCCCCATCACACTCTCTCCAACCCCCCCCCCCCATCCCTCTCTCCCACAGCTCAGAAACATATAAACTCCTTCAGGGATTGGACAGGCTAGATGCATGAAAAATGTTCCCCATGTTGGGGGAGTCAGAACCAGGGGTCACACAGTTTAAGAATAAGGGGTCGGCCATTTAGGACTGAGATGAGGAAAAACATTTTCACCCAGAGAGTTGTGAATCTGTGGAATTCTCTGCCACAGAAGGCAGTGGAGGCCAATTCACTGGATGTTTTCAAGAGAGAGTTAGATTTAGCTCTTAGGGCTCATGGAATCAAGTGATATGGGGAGAAAGCAGGAACGGGGTACTGATTGTGGATGATCAGCCAAGGCTGCAACCTTCCCTCCATTGATGAACTGTCCACTGCAAGGGCCAGGAAGTGAGCGGGCAAGATCATCTCTGACCCCTCTCACCCTGGCTACAAACTCTTTGAATCACTTCCCTCTGGAAGGCGACTCCGGACTGTCAAAGCTGCCACAGCCAGACATAAAAACAGTTTTTATCCACGAGTAGTTGCTCTACTCAACAGCCACAAATCTGTAGCCTCCCTTTGATCTGGTATTTTGTGTCATTCGCACGTTTAAACTATAATGTTTTATTATTAATGGTCAAATGTCCCAAAACGGAACAATGACATTCTTATTTGCAGCAACACAAGCATAGAAAGATAGACAATAGGTACCGGAGTAAGCCATTCGGCCCATCGAGCTAGCACTGCTATTCAATATGATCGTGGCTGATCATCCAAAATCAGTACCCCGTTCCTGCTTTCTCCCCATATCCCTTGATTCCGTTAGCCCCAAGAGCTAAATCTAACTCTCTTGAAAACATCCAGTGAATTGGCCTCCACTGCCGTCTGTGGCAGAGAATTCCACAGATTCACAACTCTCTGGGTGAAAAGGCTTTTCCTCATCTCAGTCCTAAAAGGCCGACCCTTCCCAACATTCGGGTGGGATGGGAGTGGGGGGGATGAGGATGGACAACTGACCGTTACATTCCTGGGCCGGGCTGAGCTGGAACCCCACACCACACACTGTGATGCACTGGAAGGAGCCAGGGCTGTTCTCACACCGCTTGGAGCCGCAGATATTCGGATGTTCCGCACACTCGTCACGATCTGTTCAACAGAAACACCACATCCTCTGAGAAACAAACAGGTGAACAACACGAGGGAGGAACTCAACAAATCAACAACGTCTAGGAAGAAGGGTCTCGACCCGAAACGTCACCCATTCCTTCGCTCCAGAGATGCTGCCTGTCCCGCTGAGTTACTCCAGCATTTTGCATCTATATTCAAAGTCAACAATGGCTGTGGATGTAAAATATACGGTCAAGATGTCGGATCAAGATCCCGAGTCCGAGAATCAATGTCCGAATTTAAGGTCAAAAGGGATAGGAGCAGAATCAGGCCATTCAGCCCATCAAGTAGTAAATTGTCCCGATTGCCGAAACTCTGGGTCATTCTCACCACGGGACTTACCCACACACCCGGAGCCGTCCGGAGCCATCCGGTAACGTCGGTCACAGTGACACCGGAAGGATCCCGGCACGTTCTGGCAGAAGGCGTTGGTTCCACAGATGGTGGCGTTGGTGCATTCATCTATATCTGTGGGTCAAGGAGAGTCAAGGTCAACAAGCCCTGTGTTTAGTTCAGAGATACAGCACGGAAACAGGCCCTTCGGCCCACCCAGTCCGCACTCACCAGTGACCCCCACACACTTTTACATTTACACCAAGCCAATTAACCTACAAACCCGCACGTCTTTGGAGTGTGGGAGGAAACCGGAGTACGCGGAGAAAACCCACGCTGGTCACGAGGAGAACGTGCAAACTCCGTACAGACAGCACCCGTGGTCAGGATCGAACCCGGGTCTCTGGTTAGTGCAGGTCCATACTTCATCACCAACACAATCACACCTCCTCACCTACCCACCCACCCCCTGACACATCAAACCCCATCACACGCCCTCCTCACACGCCCTCCAACCTCCCCCCCCCCCCCCCTCCCACAGCTCTGAAACATATAAACTCCTTCAGAGATTGGACAGGCTAGATGCATGAAAAATGTTCCCCGTGTTGGGGGAGTCAGAACCAGGGGTCACAGTTTAGGTGCAGGAGAAGGCCAGCACCGCCATTCAATATGATCATGGCTGATCATCCACAATCAACACCCCGTTCCTGCCTTCCCCCCATATCCCTTGATTCCCTTCTGTGTACATGCAGCCCCTCTACTCTGCATCACTGAGAGCCGTGCCATTCACCATGAAGGCCATGCCCTGGTTTGACTTCCCAGAGGGGGAGAGGGGGGAGAGGGGGGAGAGGGGGGAGAGGGGGTGGACAACTGACCGTTACATTCCTGGGCCGGGCTGAGCTGGAACCCCACACCACACTGTGTGATGCACTGGAAGAAGCCAGGGCTGTTCTCACACCGTTTGGAGCCGCAGATATTCGGATGTTCCGCACACTCGTCACGATCTGTTCAACAGAAACACCACATCCGCTGAGATTCCAAATCTGCCTTGAATTCACCAATTCCACCATAACACTATCCTACACACACACACCGGGGTCCCATTCACAATTTTTAACCAAAGCCAATTAACCTGCAGACCTGCATGTCTTTAGAGTGTGGGAGGAAACCGGAGCACCCGGAGGAAACCCACGCAGGGAGAGTGTACAGACTCTGTACAGACAGCTCCCGTGGTCAGGATGGAACCCGGGTCTCTGGCGCTGTGAGGCAGCAGCTCTACCCGCTGCGCACATGCCGACAGTAGAGGCGGTGCGTATCTTACCCACACACTGCGACTGATCCGCATCTACTGCAAATCCAGGCTCGCAGGAGCATTCGAAGGAGCCGACGGTATTGGTGCAGCGGCCTTTGATGCAGAGGCTCGCCGTGGTACACTCATCAACATCTGTGTAGAGGGAGCAACAGAGAGAGGGAGGGGGCAGAGTCAGCTTCATTCAGCATGGGCAGCACAACGACACCTTCAGCAGGACCCTCGCACGGTCTTTGATCGGGCTTTATCCTGCACTGAACGTTAATCACAGTATTCCCTTTATCTTCTTCTTGCGTATGGCGTGCACGGCCTGAAGTTGTAGACCAACTTGTTCTATTTGATCTTATTTGATTGTACACGCCGGGTTGATTGCATTCGTCGAAACAGGGCGGACCACGTGAAGGTTACAATCTGCCCCCCACTCGCTTCATCCTGTATCTGTACACTGTGGACGGCTCGGTGGTAATCATGTATTGTCTTTCCGCTGGCTGGTTAGCACACAATGTTAACCATTCAGCAGAAGGATGAGAGGGGATCTCATTGAAACATATAAGATTATTAAGGGTTTGGACACACAAGAGGCAGGAAACATGTTCCTGATGTTGGGGGGAGTCCAGAACCAGGGGCCACAGTTTAAGAATAAGGAGTAAGCCATTTAGAATGGAGACGAGGAAACACTTTTTCACCCTGAGAGTGGTGAGTCTGTGGAATTCTCTGCCTCAGAGGGCGGTGGAGGCAGGTTCTCTGGATACTTTCAAGAGAGAGCTAGATAGGGCTCTTAAAGATAGTGGAGTCAGGGGATATGGGGAGAAGGCAGGAACGGGGTACTGATTGTGGATGATCAGCCATGATCACATTGAATGGTGATGCTGGCTCGAAGGGCCGAATGGCCTCCTCCTGCACCTGTTGTCTATTGTCTGAACGTTTTTCACTGTACCTCGGTACACGTGACAATACACTGAACTGAACTCAACTCACCCAAGCAAGTGGAGAGATCGGCAGAGGTGATGAATCCTTCAGCGCACAGACAGGTGTAGGAACCTGCGCTGTTCAAACACTCTCCATACGGGGCACAGAAATCACCTTCAAAACACTCGTTGATATCTGGAGAGCCAAGAACAAACCTGACAGTGTAAACCGTTGCCCACGACAACCCTCTCCTCATCATCCTGGAGGCTGGCCGTACACATTCAAACTCAAGGGGAAGAGGTTTCTGCACAGATATGAGATGCGCAGGAGTGACGATCACAGCGCATGTGCAGGGCACACATGCAGGGCACATGCATTGGGCACAGATGCAGCACTTGCATACAGGACGCATGTAGTGGGCACTGATGCAGGACAACATTCGCAGGGGTGCGTGATTATGAAAACTATTTTCATGCATGCGACAAAGCCAAGTGCATTGTAGGAGCCAGTGCTGCATTGGGGGGTAGTCTGCGCTGCATCGGGGGTCTGCGCTGCATCGGGGGTCTGCGCTGCATCGGGGGTCTGCGCTGCATCGGGGGTCTGCGCTGCATCGGGGGTCTGCGCTGCATCGGGGGTCTGCGCTGCATCGGGGGTCTGCGCTGCATTGGAGCGGGTGGGGGTCTGCACTGCATCTGGGGTCTGTGCTGCATCGGGGGTGTGTGCTGCATTGGGGGTCTGCGCTGCATCGGGGGTGTGTGCTGCATTGGGGGGTGTGTGCTGCATCGGGGGGGGGGGTGTGCTGCATCGGGGGTGTGTGTGCTGCATCGGGGGTCTGCGCTGCATCGGGGGTCTGCGCTGCATCGGGGGTCTGCGCTGCATTGGAGCGGGTGGGGGTCTAAAACGGACGGTCAGACCTGCACACTGTTTGCCGTCGACACTGAGCCGGTATCCGTGGTGACAGCTGCACTGGTACGATCCCTCGGTGTTGACGCACACCCCCGCAGCTCCACAGGCCGCACCGCCCGCACACTCGTCCACGTCTGCCGGAGGTAGAGACAGCCGTCAGTCACTGTCACCACCCCCACCCACGCCACCGCCATGCCCCCCCCATCCCCACAGTCAACGTCCCCACCACAGACCCCCCCATCCCCACAGTCTGACTGTCATTGTGCGTTACCTGTACACATCTGACCATGTACACAGTCTGACTGTCACCTGTACCTGTTGCATAAGTTACCTGTACAGTCTCTGACTGTCGTTGTGTGTTACGTGTACATAGTCTGACGGTCATCCTGTTACCTGTACACACCTGATGGTGTACACAGTCTGACTGTTGTCGTGTGTTACCTGTACAGTCTGACTGTCTTTGAGTGTTACCTGTACACACCTGATGGTGTACACAGTCTGACTGTACCATGTTACCTGCACACTTGCGGTTGTGGACCTGATAGCCAGCCGGGCAGGGAAGGCAGTGGAATGAGCCGATGGTGTTCACACACTCCGAGTTGGGGCAGATGGATTCATCCGAACACTCGTCTATGTCTGGAATAAAGCAGAGGCCGTGAGTGGCGGAGTTACAGCCGCAGACTTGTCCAGAAGTTTACTCCGCACGTCTGTCCACCTCGGCTACGTTTGTCCACCACGTGATGGTCACTCTCAGATCCCCCATTCACCCCAACGTTGACTGGTGAAAGGCCTGGATACAGTGGATGTGGAGAGGATGTTTCCACTAGTGGGAGCGTCTAGGACCAGAATTAAAGAACGTACTTTTAGGAAGGAGATGAGGAGGAATTTCTTTAGTCAGAGGGTGGTGAATCTGTGGAATTCTTTGCCACAGAGGCTGTGGAGGCCAAGTCAGTGGATATATTTGAGGCAGAAATAGATAGATTCTTGATTAGTGTGGGTGTTAGAGGTTATGGGGAGAAGGCAGGAGAATGGGGTTAGAAGGGAGAGATATTTAAGAAAGAATTGCAGATGCTGGGAAAATCGAAGGCAGACAAAAATGCTGGAGATACTCAGCGGGTGAGGCAGCGTCTATGGAGCGAAGGAATAGGTGACGTTTCGGCACGAGCCCCTTCACGTCACCTATTCCTTCGCTCCATAGATGCTGCCTCACTTGCTGTGTTTCTTCAGCATTTTTATCTACCTAGG
The DNA here is from genome assembly GCA_963514005.1 of Raja brachyura. The sequence goes on from OY740819.1 coordinate 23,330,045, forward strand.
AGGGAGAGATAGATCAGCCATGATTGAACGGCGGAGTAGACTTGATGGGCCGAATGGCTGAATTCTGCTCGAAGAATTTAAGGACAATTCTGTCCAACCTCCTGTGTTTGGGGACTGAAGAGGGGTCTCAACCCAAAACGTCACCCATTCCTTCTCTCCAGCGATGCTGCCTGACCCGCTGAGTTACTCCAGCATTTTGTGTCTATCTTCGGTTTAACCCAGCATCTGCAGTTCCTTCCAACACACATAGTGACTGTTCGAAGGTAGACACAAGTACAGAAGTTCACCTGAACCTCCTCCAACCTCATCTACTGCATCCGTTGCTCCAGATGCCAGCTGATCTACATCGGTGAGACCAAGCGGAGGCTGGGCGATCGTTTCGCCGAACACCTCCGCTCAGTCCGCAATAACCAACCTGACCTCCCGGTGGCTCAGCACTTCAACTCCCCCTCCCATTCTGAATCCGACCTCTCTGTCCTGGGCCTCCTCCACGGCCAGAGTGAGCAACACCGCAAATTGGAGGAACAGCACCTCATATTCCGCTTGGGGAGTTTGTACCCCAGCGGCATAAACATTGACCTCCAATATCCGGTAGCCCTTGCTGCCTCCTCCCCTTCTCAGCCCTCGGGCTCCTCCTCTTCCTTTCTCCTTTCTTTCCCCCCCCCCCTCCACCCACCCCACATCAGTCTGAAGAAGGGTTTCGGCCCGAAACGTCACCTAAGCCTTCTCTCCATAGATGCTGCCGCACCCGCTGAGTTTCTCCAGCATTTTTGTCTACCTTCGATTTTCCAGCATCTGCAGTTCCTTCTTAAACGCCAGTGACTGCTCGAACCTGGACATTCATTCCAAATACATCCCTGACCCCCGACCTAATCCCACCCTCTCCATCAACAGGAAGCAGTGGACCTACCGATACAATCCGTGCTGTGGGAATTGGCGGCGAACCCTCTGGAACACACGCAGCGGTAACTTCCAACGCTGTTCTCACACCGCGCGTTGGGGCAGGGCGAAGGGCGTTGTCCACATTCATCCGCATCTGTGAGAAACACAGACCATCCTAGTCCAGCGAACACCACATGCCCAGACCCAAGTCTTAGTGGAGCCAACCCCAAACACAGGGCACATAGCCTCACTACATTATTTCGTCGAATTACAATAGACAATAGGTGCAGGAGTAGGCCATTCGGCCCTTTGAGCCAGCACCGCCATTCAATGTGATCATGGCTGATCATCCCCAATCAGTATCCCGTTCCTGCCTTCTCCCCATATCCCCCGACTCCGCTATCTTTAAGAGCCCTATCTAGTTCTCTCTTGAAAACATCCAGAGAACCTGCCTCCACCACCCTCTGAGGCAGAGAATTCCACAGACTCACCACTCTCTGTGAGAAAAAGTGTTTCCTCGTCTCAGTTCTAAATGGCTTACTCCTTATTCTTAAACTGTGGCCCCTGGTTCTGGACTCCCCCAACATCGGGAACATGTTTCCTGCCTCTAGCGTGTCCAAACCCGTAACAATCTTATGTTTCAATGAGATCGCCTCTCATCCTTCAGAGGTACCGTGCAGAAACAGGCCCTTCGGCCCACCGAGTCCGTGCCGACCAGCGATCCCCGCTACTACCACTATCCCATACACACTGGGGACAATTTACAATCTTCACCGAAGCCAATTAACCTGCAAACCCGAATGTCTTTGGAGTGTGGGAGGAAACCGGAGCACCCGCAGAAAACCCACGCATGTCACGGGGAGAACGAACAAACTCCGTACAGACAGCGCCCGTAGTCAGGATCGAACCCGGGACTCTGGCGCTGTGAGGCAGCAACTCTCCACAGTGCTGCCTTTCCAAAGCCTTTCCCCCATCTACAAAGCACCTCAAATAATGCTCTACATAAGGTTATAGAGTCTTACAACACAATACGTAGAAACATAGAGACACGAAAACAGGCCCTTCGGCCCAACTTGTCTATGCCGACCAAGATTCCCCATCTTCACTAGTCCCATTTGCCAGCAGTAGGCCATGTCCCTCTGAACCTTTCCCATACACGCACCCACCCATGCACCCACTATACATGGGCTCATTGCTTCCCACCTGTCCCAGGTACATCCACTTGTCTCAGGTACATCCGCCTGCCCCAGGTACATCCGCCGGCCCCAGGTACATCCGCCGGCCCCAGGTACATCCGCCGGCCCCAGGTACATCCGCCGGCCCCAGGTACATCCGCCGGCCCCAGGTACATCCGCCGGCCCCAGGTACATCCGCCGGCCCCAGGTACATCCGCCGGCCCCAGGTACATCCGCCGGCCCCAGGTACATCCGCCGGCCCCAGGTACATCCGCCGGCCCCAGGTACATCCGCCGGCCCCAGGTACATCCGCCGGCCCCAGGTACATCCGCCGGCCCCAGGTACATCCGCCGGCCCCAGGTACATCCGCCGGCCCCAGGTACATCCGCCGGCCCCAGGTACATCCGCCGGCCCCAGGTACATCCGCCGGCCCCAGGTACATCCGCCGGCCCCAGGTACATCCGCCGGCCCCAGGTACATCCGCCGGCCCCAGGTACATCCGCCGGCCCCAGGTACATCCGCCGGCCCCAGGTACATCCGCCGGCCCCAGGTACATCCGCCGGCCCCAGGTACATCCGCCGGCCCCAGGTACATCCGCCGGCCCCAGGTACATCCACCGGCCCCAGGTACATCCACCGGCCCCAGGTACATCCACCGGCCCCAGGTACATCCACCTGCCCCAGGTACATCCACCTGCCCCAGGTACATCCACCTGCCCCAGGTACATCCACCTGCCCCAGGTACATCCACCTGCCCCAGGAACATCCACCTGCCCCAGGAACATCCACCTGCCCCAGGTACATCCACCTGCCCCAGGTACATCCACCTACCCCAGGTACATCCACCTGGGTGTCTCAGCCAACGTTTACTCACCCTCACACCGCGACCGCTCTGCATTGAGCTGGAACCCATTGTTGCACACACACGTGTAGCCCCGCTGCCGCGTCACGCAGTGTCCCGGCCCACATACGTGTGGCACGCGCTGGCAGATGTGTAGCTCAGGAGCTGTGGACAGAGAGAGAGAGAGAGAGAGAGAGAGAGGGATATCTCACGGTTAGTGAGTGACCAAAAGAGAATAGACCGAGTGCCACTTACAACCAGGCAGTGTGAACATTGAACTACAGACGCTGGTTTAAACCGAAGACAGACACTAAATGCTGGAGTAACTCAGCGGGACAGGCAGCATCTCTGGAGAGAATTTCAGGTCGAGAAGAAGGACCTTGACCAGAAACGTCACCCATTCCTTCTCTCCAGAGATGCTGCCTGTCCCACTGAGTTACTCCAGCATTATGCTGGAGTTCCCCCCGCCACGGGTACCATGTAATCCCGCGCTACCTGCTCCATGGACGGATAGTCGGCGACTAAACCGTCTGCCCCACCTGGTTTGCCAGGTGAGGAGGGGGCTGTGGGCCCCCAGCAGGACCAAAAACAAGACCTGTCAAAGGGCGGATGAGCTCCTAGCAAGCCAACGGCCGTCCACACTTCAGTAGAAGTTGCGATCACGGTCGTACACGGCATTGTAAGGAACCGTGCCCCTTGATGTTTTCAACGATGATGATAATGATGATGGTGATCATGATCCAGAGCCATTTTTGGTTGGATTAGTAAACCTTCACAGGGTTTTACAGCAACAAAACAGGCCCTTCGGCCCAACGTCCATGCTAACAAGATGTCACATATAAGCTAGTCCCATTAGCCTGCAGATTTGACCTCCCCCCTCTCTGTTGCTTCATAAGCTGGGGATCTGGATCCTGGTTTAGTTTAGTTTAGTTCAGAGATACAGAGTGGAAACAGGCCCTTCGGCCCACCCAGTCCACACTGACCAGCGATCCCTCCACATTAACACTATCCCACACACACAAGGAACAATTTACACTATACCATGTATACAAACACCAAGCCAATTAATCTACAAACCTGTACGTCTTTGGAGTGTGGGAGGAAACCGAAGATCTCGGAGAAAACCCACGCGGGTCACGAGGAGAACGTGCAAACTCCGTACAGACAGCACCCGTAGTCGAGATGGAACCCGGGGCTCTGGTGCTGCAAACACTGTAATGCCCCTGTCCCACTTAGGAAAACTGAACGGAAATCTCTGGAGACTTTGCGCCCCACCCAAGGTTTCCGTGCGGTTCCCGGAGGTTTTTGTCAGTCGCCCGGAACATGGAAGAAGCAGAAACCACTCGACCGTTAGGGAGACTGCCAAAAACCTCCGGGAACCGCACGGAAACCTTGGGTGGGGCGCAAAGTCTCCAGAGGTTTCCGTTCAGGTTTCCTAAGTGGGACAGGGGCGTTAGGCGGCAACTCTACCGCTGCGCCACCGTGCTGCCCCCAATCCAGAAGATTAAATCCAATGAGATGTGATAACTCAACACTCTGAGAAAGACTACTCCTGCAGTGAGACCAAGCCCTTCTGCTCTAGATGGCCACTGATGATCAGTGGGGGTGACTGGACACTGAGGCCAGGGAGGGAGATCTTCCCCAATGTGTCCCACGTCCACCATGGGAGCCTGACATTGACTGGAGCGCTGCAAGACTTCCCTGTGCTTCACGGAGAGGCTATTCCTGGAGAGACGGTTGGTGTACACACCTGGCCGGGTGGTGTGAGGCGGGGCAGTGGTGGTGGCTCGAGTCCTGGCCACAGTCGCCATCTCCCGCAACCTGGGAGCTGTGGCACAAACAGACGGAACACATTATGAAAACGTCGCCAACTCCTAATGAAGCCTTGTCTGCCCACGTCATCAGCTGACCCCAACCCAACAGCTCACCTCTTGCTTGGCCTTTCCCCCCACCCCCCCTCACCCCCCCAAACCCCCTCTCCCCCCCCACCCCCTTCACCACCACCCCCTCCCCCCCCTGACCCCCCAAACCCCATTCCTCTACTCCAGAGATGCTGCCTGTCCCGCTGATTGACTCCAGCATTTTGTGTCGACCCGTACATCCTCATGACCACCCCCCTTCCTGTCCCAACCCCATCGCCTGGACCACCACGTACCCGCCGTGCGTTGAACGATCGGTGCCAGCGTGGTGCTGGGGCGCACTCGCTCCAGCCGCGGCCGGTGTTGGCCAAGGCCCCCGGTACCCCGGTTGGGGTGTCGGAGATCGGACCTGGTGTAGTGGTAGCCGGGACCAGCGGGGCACACGTCCCTGAACGCACCTGCAGCGGCACGGCAGAATGTACAGCCTGCTCCTCACCCCCCCTCCTCCCTCTCACCCCCCCTCCTCCCTCTCACCCCCCCTCCTCCCTCTCACCCCCCCTCCTCCCTCTCAACCCCCCCTCCTCCCTCTCAACCCCCCTCCTCCCTCTCACCCCCCCTCCTCCCTCTCACCCCCCCTCCTCCCTCTCACCCCCTCACCTCCCTCTCACCCCCCCTCCTCCCTCTCACCCCCCCCTCCCTCTCACCCCCCCTCCTCCCTCTCACCCCCTCACCTCCCCTCCTCCCTCTCACCCCCCCTCCTCCCTCTCACCCCCTCACCTCCCTCTCACCCCCCTCCTCCCTCTCACCCCCCTCCTCCCTCTCACCCCCCTCCTCCCTCTCACCCCCCCTCCTCGCTCGCCACACTCTCCCACCCGTCCCCTCTCGGCCCCTCCCCCTCGGCCCATCCCCCTCGACCCCTCTCCTCTCCACCCGGCCCCTCTCCGCCCGGCCCCTCTCCGCCCGGCCCCTCTCCGCCCGGCCCCTCTCCGCCCGGCCCCTCTCCGCCCGGCCCCTCACCCACCTGTCCATCCCTGGGCTACCTGTGAACCATTCTACATTTCCTTGATCATTGTCAGTTTTGATCTGTTCTTTTCACACCTCACTGGTTCTCTCTGCCTTCCAGATCTAATCTCCCCCTCCCCTGACTCTCAGACTGAAGATGAGTCTCGACCCGAAACGTCACCCATTCCTTCTCTCCAGAGATGCTGCCTGTCCCGCTGAGTTACTCCAGCACTGTGTGTCTGCCTTCAGTGTAAACCAGCATCTGCAGTTCCTTCCTGCACATTCCAGGTAGAGCAGCACGCTGTCTGAATCAAAGGGGTCGCTACCAGCCCCATTAGAGTGCAAGCCACGATGTCAACCCATTTCACCTGGGTTACCTGTGCCAGCAGGTTACCTGTGCCAGCCGCTGGGCATCTTTGGCAGCTCGGACCCCAGGCTTTGCCCACACGACTACAGCAGCAGATCTGCTTGGTGATGTTCTGGACAACGGGCAGAGAGCAGGAGCCACCCCTCCAGATGCGGTAACACGGCCCTCTGGTCAGCGATATCACCTGGTGCGCTGGAGACCCGAAACATGGATCAGTCAAGCGGAAAATCCAGGTACGTACAGGTCTGTAGATTCATTGTCCTGCTACAAGTGTAAATAGTGCGAGTGAGTTTGTCCCTTCTCCCCGTGACCTGCGTGGGTTTCCTCCTTCACGCCAAAGTCGTACAGATTTGTAGATTAATTGTCCTGCTACAAGTGTAAATTGTCCCTAGTGTGTGTAGGATAGAGTTGGTGTACGGGGATCGCTGGTCGGCACGGACTCGGTGGGCCGAAGGGCCTGTTTCCGTGCTGTACTTACACATGGCAACGGCAAGACTTTAGCATTGACCTCGACGCCAAACCGCAGGAACCAAGTTCCCACCTGCCTCTAATTCAGTGATTGGTTCTAATTCAGCGATTCAGAGAATACAGATTTAACTCTCTCAAAACATCCAGTGAATCGGCCTCCACTGCCTTCTGTGGCAGAGAATTCCACAGACTCACAACTCTCTGGGTGAAAAGGCTTTTCTTCATCTCAGTCCTGGCTGTCCATCCAGAATCAGTACCCCGTTCCTGCTTTCTCCCCATATCCCTTGATCCCATTAGCCCTAAGGGCTAAATCTAACTCTCTCTTGAAAACATCCAGTGAATCGGCCTCCACTGCCTTCTGTGGCAGAGAATTCTCCGGGTGAAAAAGCTTCTTCTCATCTCAGTCCTAAATGGCCTACCCCTTATTCTTAAACTGTGACCCCTGGTTCTGGACTCCCCCAACATGGGGAACATTTTTCCTGCATCTAGCCTGTCCAATCCCTTAAGAACTGGTGAGTGGTGAGTGCAGTGTGACTTGTCTGGTCGCCTGGTTACTTACAGATGCAGCGACTCTTGGAAGTGTCCTGTACAAAGCCAGGGTTACAGGTGCATCTGTAGCTGCCCTTCATATTCACACACTTGCCGTCCTGACAGATCCTGGGCAAGCCACACTCGTCGATGTCTGCAAGAAACAAGATTCAAGTTATAGCTCCACAGGGTTAAAGTCTTATTTCTACATTTCGTTTAGGTTAGTTTAGAGATACAGCACGGAAACAGGCCCTTCGGCCCACCGAGTCCGTGCCCACCAGCGATCCCCGCACACTAACACTATCCTACACACACACTAGGGACAATTTTACAATTACACCAAGCCAAGTAACCTACAAATCTGCACGTCTTTGGAGTGTGGGATGCAACCGGAGCACCCGGAGAAAACCCACACAAGTCACGTGGAGAACGTACAAACTCCGTACAGACAGCACACACAGCTGGATCAAGTCTCTGGTGCTGTGAGGCAGCAGCTCTACCCGCTGCGCCACTCTTTTATCTTTTATGCGAGTTGCCACATTGACGGTAAGGGTCCCTGAGTGGCTATTTTGCTGAGATTACTTTTCATAAGAGAGGAAAATAGTGAAAAGAAAAGGTCTGGATCGGCCAACTGTTTTACCAGTCAGCAAAGTTAATACTCTGTAATCCCCACTTGTCTGTCGATACAGAACAGTCCTTTCCAGTAGCAGTATTATGATCTGATATCTGGCATTGTAAGAACAGCAGAACATTTCTTATAAACCTCCCCAACAACTCTCACCAACATGAGCCATAGAAAGCATTTTATCGGGATGCATCGCAGCTCGGTTTGGGAACAGCTCCACACAAGACAGCTAGAAATTGCAGTGAATTGTGGAGGCAGCCCAGACCATCACGCAAACCAACCTCCCTTCCACCGACTCCATCTACACCTCACGCTGCCTCGGCAAGGCCAGCAGCATCATCACGGACCAGTCTCACCCCGGCCACTCCCTCTTCTCCCCTCTCCCATCAGGCAAAAGGTACAGAAGTGTGAAAACGCACACCTCCAGATTCAGGGACAGTTTCTTCCCAGCTGAATCATCTTATCAACAACCAGAGAGCAGTGCTGAACTACTATCTACCTCTTTGGGGACCGGCGGACTATCCTTGATCGGAATTTACTGGCTTTGTTTAGTCAGAGGGTGGTGAATCTGTGGAATTCTTTGCCACAGAAGGCTGTGTAAGCCAAGTCAATGGATATTTTTAAGGCAGAGATAGATAGATTCTTGATTAGTACGGGTGTCAGGGGTTATGGGGAGAAGGCAGGAGAATGGGGTTAGGAGGGAGAGATAGATCAGCCATGAATGAATGGCGATCGACTTGATGGGCCGAATGGCCTAATTCTGCTCCTATCTCATGAACTTTATCTTGCATTAAACTCTAACGTCCATACAGTAACTTCGCATTCTGAAATTCTAAGTTCGAAGAAGGGTTTTGACTCAAAACGTCACCCATTCCTTCTTTAGTTTTGTTTCGAGATACAGCATGGAAACAGGCCCCTTTATCATGTATCTGTACACTGAATGACTCGATTATAACCATGTATTGTCTGTCCACTGACTGGACACTTACTATTAACAGCCACCTACACTAGTCCCACCTGCCCGTCCAGGCTTGGTCCATATCCCACCTGTTCTGTCCATGTTACCTGTCCTTGCCATTGTGTGGAGGGGAGAGGGCTGGGAGGTGTTGTCCCACACTACCTGCCTCTACAAACCACCGCCAGTGAAGTCAGTCCCACTAGACAACAGCCATATAAGGGAGGAAAAGTGAAGTCTTGCTGGATGAAGTAATGTGTTGCCTGTGCCACCACTCGAGGTTCAGCGCTGCCGCTCGGCCCAGCCCTGCCCTGCTAGTTCATTTTGGTTCCAAACTGTCCTCAAAAAATATAACACGGCAAACTTGGAATTGGATATGGACGGACTTGGCAGGATACAAGTTAGTTGGGAGGAATGTGGAGAATGCACAAGGAGTGTGGGCTGTGACGTACATCAATGGCGACCGATACCTGCTCCTTGCTGGGGATGAGAGCAGGAATTCCCAAACTGCTCCCAGCTGCTGCTTGGTTTTCTTGGAGGAATTACTGCCCCTCAGCAACTCACAAAGTCATTTCCCCAGGAATCACCTTCGAGTTTAAGGATTCTAGCGACTCTAACGTTCAAACAGTAACAACCTCGCATTCTGAAATTCGAAGTCTGAAGAAGCGTTGCGACCCAAAACGTCACCCATTCCTTCTTTAGTTTAGTTTTGAGGTACAGCACGGAAACAGGCCCCTCGACCCACCCAGTCCGCACCGACCAGCGATCCCCGCACACTAACACTATCCTACACACACCAGGGACAATTTACATTTACACCAAACCAATTAACCTACAAACCTGCACGTCTTTGGAGTGTGGGAGGAAACCGAAGAACTCTGAGAAAACCCACGCAGGTCACGGGGAGAACGTGCAAACTCCGTACAGACAGCACCCGTAGTCAGGATGGAACCCGGGTCTCTGGCGCTGCAAGTGCTGTAAGGCAGCAACTCTACCGCTGTGCCATGGTTCTCTCCAGAGATGCTGCCTGTCCCGCTGAGTTACTCCAGCATTTTGTGTCTAGGTTTGAGTCTGACTTCAGTTTATTGTCCCGTGCACTGAGGTTCAGTGAAATGCTTGTTGTTGCGTGCTATCCAGTCAGCGGAAAGACTATACATGATTACAATCGAGCCGTCCACAGTGTACAGATACACCTTTGTTGCAGACTGCTCTACAGCTGTGCACAATGTACAGATGTGGCATTGGTGTCCAAGCTTGTCCAGCTTTCTACATTGCACTGGCATCCTGTGTAAGGGGAAGGGTTAAGGATGGTACAAATAAGAGAGAACATACAAGTGTACAGCATGAAACAGGCCATTCGGCCCACAAAGACATACGACAATAAAGCACCCGTGACTCTTGGTGATGGAGGGGAGGAGATACGGACGCCATTACCTTGACATTCGCCATCTGCCATTTTCTGGAATCCTCGCGGACAGTCATTTTCTGCAGAATAAATGATCAAGTATTAATAAGCAAAGACGAAACATAACTAGGTGACTTGTGGGAACTTTGGGGCTGAACGGTGGTGCAGCGGGTAGAGCTGCTGCCTCACAGCGCCAGGAACCCGGGTTTGACCCCGACTACGGGTGCTGTCTGTACGGAGTTTGCACGTTCTCCCCGTGACCTGTGTGGGTTTTCACGAGACCTACCACACTCCAGAGATGTGCCGGTTTGTAGGTTAATTGGCTTGGTACAAGTGTAAATTGTCCCTAGTGTGTGTAGGATAGTGTTAGTGTGCGGGGATCACTGGTCGGCGCGGGCTCGGTGGGCCGAAGTGTTTTGCCGCTGTATCTCTAAACTAAACGAAATTGATATAAATTAAATGTTTCAGAAGGAACTGCAGATGCTGGAAAATCGAAGGTAGACAGAAATGCTGGAGAAACTCAGCGGGTGCGGCAGCATCTATGGAACGAAGGAAATAGGCAACGTTTGGGGTCGAGACCCTTCTACAGTCTGATGCAGCAACATCGGGTTTCGACCCAAAACGTTGCCTATTTCCTTTGGGTTACAGCTGAAACGTTGCCCATTTCCTTCGCTCCATAGATGCTGCTGCACCCACTGAGTTACTCCAGCACTTTTGTCTACCTTTGAAGCAAACTAAACTTGATAAAGGCTAACCACAAGGCACATGCTGGCAACTGAATCATTCTACAACTAGAGAGCAGTCCTGAACTACTATCTACCTCTTGGACACGCTAGAGGCAGGAAACATGTTCCCGATGTTGGGGGAAGTCCAGAACCAGGGGCCACAGTTTAAGAATAAGGGGCAGGCCATTTAGAACGGAGACGAGGAAACACTTTTTCTCACTGAGAGTTGTGAGTCTGTGGAATTCTCTGCCTCAGAGGGCGTTGGAGGCCGGTTCTCTGGATATGATCTACCTTCTTGATGATGCTATCCTTGATGGGACTCTGCTGGCTTTACCTTGCACTAAACATTATTCCCTTATCCTGTATCTGTACACTGTAAACGGCTCGATTGTAATCATGTATTGTCTTTCTGCTGACTGGTTATCACGCAACAACAGCTTTTCACTGTACCTCGGTACACGTGACAATAAACTGAACTGAACATGCAGGCTTTGCTAACCTCATTGCCTGTAGAATAGTTGTAACCATGTAACACCCTCCACACAGAAGCAGCAACCTGTTTGCGACCACGTACCTCGCCTGCAAGAACTAATCATTCTGATCTCCACAGCTTACAGCAGCTGTCGGCCTGTGTGTGTGCGCATCCTACCAACAACTCCCTCGACCAGTCTACACTGTGGCACCAATCAGAAGTTTGGCTCCAGGGGAAATTAAATAAAGTGAGTGGGAAGGAACTGCAGGTGTAAGGTTGTAAGTGATAGGAGCAGAATTAGGCCATTCGGCCCATCAAGTCTACTCCACCATTCAATCATGACTGATCAATCTCTCCCTCCTAACCCCATTCTCCTGCTTTCTCCCCATAACCTCTGACACCCGCACTAATCAAGAATCTATCTATCTCTGCCTTAAAAATATCCATTGACTTGGCTTCCACAGCCGTCTGTGGCAAAGAATTCCACAGATTCACCACCCTCTGGCTAAATAAATTCCTCCTCAGCTCCTTCCTATAGGAACGTCTTTTAATACTGAGGCAGTGCCCTCTAGTCCAAGACTCTCCCACTAGTGGGAACATTCTCTCCACATCCACTCTGTCCAGGCCTTTCACTGTTCGTTAATTTTCAATGTTTAAATCGAAGATAGGCACTACATGCTGGAGTAACTCAGCGGGACAGGCGGCTGAGTTAAGAGAGAAGGAATGGGTGGCGTTTCGAGTCGAGGCCCTTCTTCAGACCGATTGATGGTGAAGGCCAGGACAAGGCGGAGCCGGCAACAGATGAGCTCAGGAAGGGTGGAGCCCACAATGGGCCATTGTTGGCTGGGGAAGATGGTGCTAATGACAGGGATACGAGGATTCTGAATGAACGTAAAGCAGATGACAACATTATTAGGACGGAGCAAGGGAGAGTAAATTGGGAGCAGTTGATGTTGGGTAAATCCATATGTGACATGAGGAATTCATTAAAAGCAAATTGATTAAAGTTCAGATCCAGCACATTCAAGTAAGGAGGAAGGGCAAGGATCGTTCAGAGAACACAGAAGTGTACAGCATGAAACAGGCCCTTCGGCCCACAATATCTGTGCTGAACATTATGCTGAAATAAACTAACTGAGATAAGCCTAAAATAGACACAAAAAGCTGGAATAACTCAGCAGGACAGGCAGCATCACTGGAGAGAAGGCAAGGAATGGGTGACGTTTCGAGTCGAGACCCTTCTTCAAAAAAAAATCACCCATTCCTTCTCTCCAGAGATGCTGCCTGTCCCGCTGAGTTACTCCGGTACTTTGTGTTTTTCTTTGGTTAATCCAGCATCTGCAGTTCCCTCCTCCAAACCTCATATGCCTGTCCTGGTCCACATCCGTGCCTAGTATCCAAATGCCTAGTATATAAGAGCGTCTCCTCTGCACCGTCTCCAGCGCCTGCACGTTCCTTCATGTAATGGGGTGCCAGAACTGCACTCAATACCATAAAACTCCGTACAGACAGCACCTGTAGTCAGGATCGAACCCGGGTCTCTGGCGCTGTGAGGCAGCAACTCTACTGCACCACCGTGCCGACCTACAACTTCATAAGATCATAAGCAATAGGAACAGAATTAGGCCATTCGGCCCATCACGTCTACTCCGCCATTCAATTATGGCTGATCTATCTCTCCCTCCTAACCCCATTCTCCTGCCTTCTCCCCATAGCTTCTGATACCCGTACTAATCAAAAATCTATCTCTTCTTTAAATATTTCCATTGACTTGGCCTCCACAGCCGTCTGTGGCAAAGAATTCCCAGTTTCATCACCCTCTGACTAAAGTAATTCCTCCTTCCTAAAAGCATGTCCTGCATGTCCTTCCTAAAAGAACGGCCTTTAATTCTGAGGTTGTGCCCTCTGGTCCTAGACTCTCCCACTAGTGGAAACATCCTCCCCACATCCACTCTATCCAGGCCTCTCACTATTTTGGACGTTTCAATGAGGTCCCCCCCTCCCCTCTATCTTCTAAACATAGAGACATAGAGGCACAGAGTACAGGCCCAGCGCTGACCAACGCTCACCTGTGTGAAGGTGCGACACTCACCTGGAGAACGTGGGCACACGGTGCACTCTGACACTCCCCAGCCTGCACCCCCTCCTCGACAGCAGTGGTCCCTGGTGCGGAGGCCCGTCAGAGGGGCGGCACACTGTGGCCAGAGAGAAAGCAAGAAGGATTTGGTGGGGGTGGGGGGGCAGCCGCAGCTTTGACAGTGCCACGCTCGCAGAAATCCAATCACGCAACATTTCTCTCAACGCAATGCATTTAATTTCCCCAAATACAACGTGAATGCTATTTCGGGGTCACTTCACCTCCCTCATAGATAGAGATGGAGACGGGGAGACACGGAGAGACAGAGACGGAGAGGCGGACAGAGGGAGAGGCGGACAGAGGGAGAGGCGGACAGAGGGAGAGGCGGACAGAGGGAGAGGCGGACAGAGGGAGAGGCGGACAGAGGGAGAGGCGGACAGAGGGAGAGGCGGACAGAGGGAGAGACAGAGACGGACAGAGAGAGAGACAGAGACGGACAGAGAGAGACGGACAGACAGACAGACGGAGAGACGCGGAGACACAGAGAGACACAGAGACAGGACAACTTTGTAACATTGTCGGCACCCTTTAGGTGGTCACTCTTTGCATACCCTGGGTGTGTAAAACAATGAATATCACTGTGACTTGTCATAGGTGACAATAATTGGTCCATCCGTTGTAAAGCCATGTCCCACCTGTCCGTTTGTGATCTCGGTGAAGCAATAACCAAAGGGATAGTCACCGCCTGATGGGGGAGTGGAGACGAGCGGTCTCAGTTGTTCTTGCGTTGCCTCGTCTTGAGGATCCCTCTGAAAGGTTCCCCCTCGTGCAGTGTCTCGCTGAGCAGAGTATCTGTTCCTTCCTCCATCCACCTGCGCCACCTGATGGACCTTCACCTGCACCTCAGGTGGGTGGTTGACCCGTAGATCAACAATCGACGGCACCTGTTGACCTGCAAGTATCACCACAACGTTCCCAATGAGAAATCCTTGTCCCACCAGAGTATAGAGTTGAGCATATCTGTGGGTACATCTGAAGAAGGGTCTCGACCTGAAACATCACCCATTCCTTCTCTCCACAGATGCTGCCTGTCCCGCTGAATCTATCGTGGGTATATCTATCCATGGCACATGGACGGACATCATTGTTCAAATCAAATCAAAGTCCAGTTTAGTTTATTGTCACGTGTACCGAGGAACAGGGAAAAGCTTTCAGATTTAGTTTAACGTTTACAGACAGGTCTTTCCACCCACCGAGCCCACACACAAGGGCGAGTTTCCACATTGTATCCCTAAACTAAACTGAGCTAAACTTTTAGATAGTCCAACATGGACATTGTGGGCCGAAGGGCCTGATCCTGTAGTTTAGTTCAGAGATACAGCGCAGAAACAGGCCCTTCAGCCCATCGAGTCCGCGCTGACCACTGGGGCCAATTTACATTTATACCGAGCCAATTAACCTACAAACCTGCACGTCTCTTTTGGAGTGGAAAAGATGAGGAAAAACCCACACAGGTGACGGGGAGAACGTGCAAACTCCGTACAGACAGCACCTGCAGTCGGGATGGAACCCGGGTCAATGGCGCTGGAAGCGCTGTGAGGCAGCAACTCTACCGCTGCGCCACCTTGTACTGCGCTTGCACCATTGATGTACACATGGTCATAATGTGAGGCGACCTCCCTCCGCCAACACGGGGTAAAATAATGCCCCGTGTGTGGGAAGGAACTGCAGAAATAGACACAAAATGCTGGAGTAACTCAGTGGGACAGGCAGCATTCCTGGAGAGACGTTTCAGGTCGAGACCCTTCTTACGAGCAGGCCGTTGTTAGTTTGTGGGTGTGGGGTGAAAACGGGAAGCTGGTGCGATGTGGGTGGGGGAGGGACGGCTGCTCTTACTTTGTAGGTAGACAAAAGTGCTGGAGAAACTCAGCGGGTGCAGCAGCATCTATGGAGCGAAGGAGATAGGCAACGTTTCGGGCCGAAACCAGAAGGAAATAGGCAACGTTTCTGGCCGAAACCAGGAGGAAATAGGCAACGTTTCTGGCCGAAACCAGGAGGAAATAGGCAACGTTTCTGGCCGAAACCAGGAGGAAATGGGTAACGTTTCTGGCCGAAACCAGGAGGAAATGGGTAACGTTTCTGGCCGAAACCAGGAGGAAATGGGTAACGTTTCTGGCCGAAACCAGGAGGATGCCTATTTCTTTCGCTCCTCAGATGCTGCTGCACCCGCTGAGTTTCTCCAGCCCTTTTGTCTACCTTCGATTTTCCAGCATCTGCAGTTCCTTCTTAAATGCTCTTACTTTGTGCTTGGCGTCGCTGGTTGGACAGAGGCAGAGTGTAGATGCTTTGTATCTTGCCGTTGGGTGCTGAGCCGGGTTCCTTCGTTGGGAGGCTGCCGAGGACTTGGTCGCCGGTCGACTCGGTGGCGATGTGGCAGAGTCTCCCGGTGAAGCCGGGCGGGCAGCGGCAGCGATCTCGACGCACGCACACCCCACCATTCTGGCATCTCAATGGGCAGAGAACTGAGTGGCAAGGATACAAGGACAGCGTTAGATGCACAGAGGACATTACTTGCTGAACACTTGCGCTCAAGTCCACCCAGGACCATGAGATATCCTGGTTGCCAACCATTTCAACTCCCCTTCCCATTCCCACACTGACCTCGAGTCAGAAGGAGGGTCTCGACCCAAAACATTGCCCATTAAATAGACAATAGACAACGGTGCAGGAGTAGGCCATTTGGCCCTTCGAGCCAGCACAGCCATTCAATGTGATCATGGCTGATCATCTTCTCCCCATATCCCCTGACTCCGCTATCTTTAAGAGCCCTATCTAGCTCTCTCTTGAAAGCATCCAGAGAACCGGCCTCCACCGCCCTCTGAGGCGGAGAATTCCACAGACTCACCACTCTCTGTGAGAAAAAGTGTTTCCTCGTCTCCGTTCTAAATGGCTCACTCCTTATTGTTAAACTGTGGCCCCTGGTTCTGGACTCCCCCAACATCGGGAACATGTTTCCTGCCTCTAGCGTGTCCAAGCCCGTAACAATCTAATATGTTTCAATGAGATCTCCTTTCATCCTTCTAAACTCCAGAGTGTACATGGAGTGTTCTCCATTCCTTCTCTCCAGAGATGCTGCCTGTCCCACTGAGTAACACCAGCATTTTGTTTCTATCTTTGGTGTAAACGAGCAGTTCCTTCCCATTCCAACACTGACCTTTCTGTCCTGGGCCTCCTCCTCTGCCAGGGAGAAGCCCAACGCAAACTGGAGGAACAGCACCTCATATTCCGCTTGGCCAGTTTACAACCCACTGCAACGAACGTTGAATTCTCTAACTTCAAGCAGCTTAATCACACACTGCCCTCTCCAATCAATCTTCACCTTAAAAATACCCACTGACTTGGCCTCAACAGTTTTCTGTGGCAATGAATCCCACAGATTCACCACCCTCTGATGAAATAAATTCCTCATCTCCATCCTAAAGGTACCCCCTTTAATTCTGAGGCTGCGCCCTCTGGTCCTAGACTCTCCCACTAGTGGAAACATCCTCTCCACATCCACTCTATCCAGTTTTGCAGGTGTACTGGTGTACAAGGGCGATCGCTGGTCGGTGCAGACTCGGTCGACCAAAGGGCCCGTTTCCATGCTGTATCTCCATAGTCTAATAGATTTCAGTGAGATCACTTCTCAATCTTTAAAACTCAAGCTGATGAAAGAATGGATCCACTGGGCTTGTATTCACTAGAATTTAGGATGAGTGGGGATCGTATAGAAACATACTTATTAAGGGATTGGACAAGCTAGATGCTGGAAAAAATGTTCCCCGATGTTGGGGGGAGTCCAGAACCAGGGGTCACAGTTTTAGAATACGTTGTAGACCATTTAGGACTAAGATGAGGAAAAGGTTTTTCACCCAGAGTTGTGAATCTGTGGAATTCTCTGCCACAGAAGGCAGTGGAGGCCGATTCACTAGATGTTTTCAAGAGAGAGTTAGATTTGGCCCGTAGGGCTAACGCAATCAAGGGATATGGGGAGAAAGCAGGAACGGGGTACAGATTTTGGATGATCAGCCAGATCATGTTGAATGGCGGTGCTGGCTCGAAGGGCTGAATGGCCTCCACCTGCAGCTATTTACTATGTTTCTACGCACAGGTTTCCTTTGTCTAATCTCTCCTCCTGCAACTAACCCACCGCCCCAGATGTTACTGTGGTGACCGCCCGCAGTGCTCTGTCTATCACAAGCATATCTTCTCCTCGGTGTGGACACCGGATCTGCAAGCCGTCTCACCAGGGCTGCGCAAACCTGGAGCATGATGCCTGCACTCTTGCACTCCAGTCCCGTTGCAAAGACCAACATCTTGCCTGCTGAACCTTCAATGCTATCAGTTCCCCCGTAACGTCTTTGATCAAACCTTTTAAAGTCCAAAATTCCTGTTCACGTGCGAGACTGCTCTTTTATTCACATGTGCCCCTGACCACAAAGAAAGCCATCAGACGCTGGTCTGCACACACGACCAACGTCTACTGATGCAATGTGTAGGAAGAAACTGCAGGTGCTGCTTTAAACCAAAGACAGAGACAAAAAGCTGGAGTAACTCAACGGGACAGGCAGCATCTCTGGAAAGAAGGAATGGGTGACATAGAAACGTAGAACATAGGTGCAGGAGGAGGCCATTCGGCCCTTCGAGCCTGCACCGTCACTCAATATGATCATGGTTGATCATCCAACTCAGTATCCCGTACCTGCCTTCTCTCCATACCCCCTGATCCCTTTAGCCACAAGGGCCACATCTAACTCCCTCTTAAATATAGCCAATGAACTGGCCTCAATTACTTTCTGTGGCAGAGAATTCCACAGATTCACCACTCTCTGTGTGAAAAATGATTTTCTCATCTCAGTCCTAAAAGATTTCACCCTTATCCTTAAACTGTGACCCCTTGTTCGGGACTTCCCCAACATCAGGAACAATCTTCCTGCATCTAGCCAGTCTGAAGAAGGGTCTCAACCCGAAACGTCACCCATTCCTTCTCTCCAGAGATGGTGCCTGTCCCGCTGAGTTACTCCAGCTTTTTGTGTCTGTCTTTGGATGTATATCTAGATGGGTTGGTTATTAAATTGGATGAGTTGTGTCAGTGAGCAAGGTTGTCAAAGTATGCAGCGAGATAGATTGGCGCTAGTGTGTGTTAATGTGTGGGGATCGCTGGTCGGCGCGGACTCGGTGGGCCGAAGGGCCTGTTTCCGCGCCGTTTAGTCGAGAGCCTTCTTCGAACTGAGAGTCAGGGGAAAGGGTAACGAGAGTTATAGACGATGATGTAGAGAAATAGAGAACAAATGAATGAAAGATAAACAAAAAAGTAACGATGATCAAGGGAACAGGCCATGGTGAAGCTGTGGGTTAGGTGAAAATGAGTTACAGACAATGAGACTCAACAAGATGACTTTGAAGCTGGAAAAACAACTAGAACACCAATAAGAAATAGGTGGCGTTTTGGGTCGAGACCCTTCTTCAGACTCGGGGGGGAGGGAAACTAGATATGGAAGGGGTACAAAGAACATGCAAGGTGTGAAAAGAACAGATCAAAGCAGACGATGATCTAGGAAATGTGCAATGGTTCATTGTTGGACGAGGGGAAGGTGACAACGAAGCGTTCACACAGGAACATCAATCAGGAGGACGGTGGAGCTCGTTGTAGAGTCCAGTCTGGAGATGGGTCCCATTCCTACCCTCCACAGATGCTTCCTGACCCCCTGAGTTACTCCAGCTTTTTGTGTCCATCTTCTATGTATCTGTGTGTCTATATACATGTGTGTGTGTGTGAGAGTATCTGTGTGCGTGTGTCTGTCTGTCTGTCTGTCTGTCTGTGTGTGTGTGTGTGTGTCTGTCTGTCTGTCTGTCACTGTGTGTGTGTGTGTGAGAGTATCTGTGTGCGTGTGTCTGTCTGTCTGTCTGTCTGTCTGTCTGTCTGTCTGTCTGTCTGTCTGTCTGTCTGTCTGTCTGTCACTGTGTGTGTGTGTGTGTGTCTGTCTGTCAGTCTGTCGGTCTGTCTGTGTGTAAAATGGGATTAGGAGGCAGAGATCAGCCATGATTGAATGGCGGAGTGGACTCGATGGGCTGAATGGCCTAATTCTACTATGACATGTGAAGTGGCCAGTGCTAGGGGCCAGTGCAAGTGGCCAGTGCAAGTGGCCAGTGCAAGGGAGCTGTGAAGAGAGCCAGTGCCAGAGGAGCCATGAGACAGGATGAATGGGGTGATTGTGTGCTGGAGGGAACGCTGGTTGGTGAAGCCTCCAGCACGGGCAGGGAAGGGGAGGCACACAAGCTGTGAGCACATTCCCAGCGCTTGCTTGCAGCGAGCTTGGAACGCAGTTTATTGGGTGGAAATTAGGAGGTTGCTTTTTTTGGGTACCTACTGGTGATTGTAGAGGAATTTAATTTGGGAAGAATGCATTAAATTATCAGTAATTACAGGAAGTTGAATCAGGGCTGTGGGCTGCAAACAGACCGACAACACCAGAACATTTCAAGTCTAACCCTTGCACAACCAGAAAACTTTAGCTTAGGATTTATTTCAGTTTAGTTTAGAAATACAAACAGGCCCTTCGGCCCACCGAGTCTGTGCCGACCAGCGATCCCCGCACACTAACACCATCCTACACGCACCGGGGACAATTTACAGTCTTTACCGAAGCCAATTAGCCTACAAACCGCACGTCTTTGGAGTGTGGGAGGAAACCGGAGCACCCGGAGAAACCCACGCGGTCACGGGGAGAACGTGCAAACTCCATACAGAGGGTGGTGAATCTGTGGAACTCATTGCCACAGGAGGCTGTGGAGGCCAAGTCAGTCGATATTTGTAAGTTGGAGATAGATTGTTGATCAGTGCGGGTGTCAGGGTTATGGGGAGAAGGCAGGAGAGTGGGGTTAGGAGGGAGAGATAGATCAGCCATGATTGAATGGCGGAGTAGACTTGATGGGCTGAATGGCCTAATTCTACTCCTATCACTTATGAACAGACAGCACCTGTTAGAACACAGAGAGGGGTGGGGTGGGGGGAGGGGGGGTTGGGGGGGGGAGGGGGGGTAGTGGAGGGGTGGGGTGGTGGGGGGGGGGGGAGGGCAGGTGCCCCGTGCCTGCAGCTCGTGGAATGTGAACCTTTCTCTTCACCTTGTGTTTAAATCATCGACTTTCAACTCTCTCTCCCTGCACCGACTTGACAATAGGTGCAGGAGGAGGCCATTCGGCCCTTCGAGCCAGCACCGCCATTCACTGTGATCACGGCTGATCGTCCACAATCAGTAACCCGTTCCTGCCTTCCCCCATATCCCCTGACTCCGCTATCTTTAAGAGCCCTATCTAGCTCTGTCTTGAAAGCATCCAGAGAACCGGCCTCCACCGCCCTCTGAGGCAGAGAATTCTACAGGCTCACAACTTGACAAACCTGGAGTCATCTTGAAACCACCGCCCCGACTCGAAGAGAGAGTGCGTTAGTGAGGATTAGGTAAAGAGTAAAGAGATCTCCTTCCACACAAGCAGGAGACGAAGATTTTTTTTCGACTCTCTAAGTCTGTAAAATAAATCAAAGCCCACAGCCCCATCTGTTCCGCATATGGAGAGAGAGGTTTACTTGGAGGAGTTGTGGCTGGCTTTGTGGCCACCCCTCCTCTGGCTTCAGTTACTCACATGCTCGGTAGCCGGCTCGCTCGTTGTCGGTGGGGCCAGAGTGGCTGTAGACGGTGGTCAGGCTACCGGTTACACAGTGGGTCTCGCAGTGGCCAGATTCACAGTGCAGCTTACACAGCCTGGGAGTAAAGAGAATCTTCACCTCGCCCAGCTCGCCCAGCTCTCCGCCCTGTTGAGCGTTCGATAGCCACACCAGCGCGCCACACCACAGCGCCAGCAACAGCCTACAATCCATGGACATCCCAAAAGGTTCAAAACCACAGGCAGCTCAGGCGGGGAGCAGAGCTGATTCGAAGAACATCTTAAAATCCGCACAGCCTTTGTGACCCTCCGCATGGGAGTTTAATTGAATGCAGCATGTTGAGTATAAACTGGCGCAAAGCCAGGCAAGCACTTCATGAGGGGTAACACACATCACTGCCTCTGTTAACCCAGTAATGGTCTGTCTAAACTCTTCATCACGGCACCAGAGCTCACAACAGCTGCACGCTGACACAGCCATTGGTGCGCAGCTAACAAACTCCAGTGGGGAATACAGTGAGGTTGGTGAGATGGGATTAGGATAAGATTCAGCCTGTAAGTGTGCGTCTCATCTTCAAATCATTAGAGAGAGATATATATATTTATATAGGGGAGAGGGGGGAGGGGGGGGAGGAGGGAGGGGAGGGAGGAGGGAGGGGGAGAGGGGGGGGGGAGAGGGGGGGGGGGAGGGGGGAGGGAGGGGGGAGGAAGGGGGGAGGGAAGGGGGGAGGGAAGGGGGGGGGGGAGGGAAGGGGGGAGGGAAGGGGGGAGGGGAGGGGGAGGGAAGGGGGGGAGGGAAGGGGGGGAGGGAAGGGGGGGAGGGAAGGGGGGAGGGAAGGGGGGGAGGAAGGGGGGAGGGAAGGGGGGGGAGGGAAGGGGGGGAGGGAGGGGGGGGGAAGGGGGGAGGGAAGGGGGGGGAGGGAAGGGGGGGAGGGGAAGGGGGGAGGGAAGGGGGAGGGAAGGGGGGAGGAAGGGGGGAGGGAAGGGGGGAGGGAAGGGGGGAGGGAAGGGGGGGAGGGAAGGGGGGAGGGAAGGGGGGAGGGAAGGGGGGAGGGAAGGGGGGAGGGAAGGGGGGAGGGAAGGGGGGAGGAAGGGGGGAGGGAAGGGGGAGGAGGGGGAGGAAGGGGGGAGGGAAGGGGGGAGGGAAGGGGGGAGGGAAGGGGGGAGGGAAGGGGGGAGGGAAGGGGGGAGGAAGGGGGGAGGGAAGGGGGGAGGGAAGGGGGGAGGGAAGGGGGAGGGAAGGGGGAGAGACGTGGAGGTGGGGGGAAGTGTAAGAGAATGGGTGTGGAGAGACAGAGCAGGGGCAGAGAGATGGGGAAGAGAGGGCCTCAGAGAGAGAGAGAGAGAGACAAAGATGGCAGGGAGTGAACGGGGAGGGAGATCGGGTGTAGATGGGGATGTGTAAAGCACAGAGTGGACAGTCAGAAGCTTGACCCCAGCATGGCAGTGCCAGAGACCAGAGGGCGAAGCTTTAGTGAAAGGGGGAAGTTTAATGGAGATGTGTGGGGCAGGTTTGTTACACAGAGGGTGGGTGGGGGTCTGGAACGCGCTGCCAGGGGTGGGGGTGGAGGCAGATATAATAGTGGTGTTTAAGAGGCTTTTAGACAGGCACGTGGATATGCAGGGAATGGAGGGATACGGATCATGTACAGCAGAGGGGATTAGTTTAACCCGGCATCATGTTACCACGGACATTGTGGGCCGAAGGGCCTGTTCCTGAGCTGCACTGCTCCATGTGTAGGGATGAACTAGAGATACTGGTTTACATTGAAGACAGACACAAAATGCTGGAGTAACTCAGCGGGTCAGGCATCATCTCTGGAGAGGAGAAATAGGTCTCGATCCGAAACGTCACCAATTAATGTTCTCCACAGATGGTGCCTGACCCGCTGAGTTACTCCAGCATTTTGTGTCTATTTTCTGTAGAAGAATACAGTGCAACAACAGGCCCTTCGGCCCACAATGTCTGTACTGAATATGATGCCGAGACCATCACGTATCTGCCGGCACTTACCCATATCCCTCCATTCCCTGCATATCCACGCGCCCATCCTAAAGTCTCGGATGAGGAAGTGCGGCGAATACTGGGAATACCTTTAATGTGAAATCAGCACAGGAGCTGGCCATTGGGCCCATCTGGTTCATGCTAGCCCACACCATCACCCACCCCCCCCCCCCCCCCCCCCCCACTTTCCCCATAACTCTACTAGCCTTTCTGTTGCAAACGCTTTTCCAATTTCCATTTCAAATCCCTGATATAATTTACAGACAGCAAGTTCAAGATCATACCTGCATAAAAAATATATAATCCTCAAATCCTCTCGTACACCTTTGCCCCAAAACGTATGATTTTCTTTTGCTGACCCTTGCAACATCTGCTCAAGACGAGAGATTCATTCTAAATCCATCAGTGGACTCACACCTTCACATAATCTCCCAAAGTTGTTTACTCCACGTCAACAATCCCTGGTCTCCAGGTTACTTACAATCCCTCTCTCGCAACTACTCCTGTCAATGTTTTCTGAATCCTCAATGGTGTTCACATTCTGCCTAAAAGACTTATGCCCCCTGTCCCACTTAGGAACCTGAACGGAAACATCTGGAGACTTTGCGCCCCACCCAAGGTTTCCGTGCGGTTCCCGGAGGTTTTTGTGCTCCAGCAACCACTAGCATCGCAACCGGCTTCGACTGAAAAAATTACCGATTTTTAAAACGGAAACCACTTTCGACCATTAGGGAGACTGACAAAAACCTCCGGGAACCGCACGGAAACCTTGGGTGGGGCGCAAACTCTCCAGAGGTTTCCGTTCAGGTTTCCTAAGCGGGGACAGGGGCATTAATCTTCTGATCCAGACAATTCACGGTGAATTGGTAAGTTTTAGTTTAGTCCAGAGACACAGCGCGGAAACTGGACCTTTCGCCCCGACGGACCCCGCGCCGACCAGCGATCACCCCGTACACTAGCACTATCCTAGGGACAATTTACCATTTTTACCAACGCCAATTTAACCTACAAACCCACACAGGTCACTGGAAGAACGTACAATCTCCACACAGACAGCGCCCGTAGTCGGGATCGAACCACCGTGAGCAGCAGACTCTACCCGCTAAGTCACCGTGCCGCCCAAATTATCCATAATGGTCGCAGGAGAGAGATGGTCAGATGGGGGTTTATGGTCATGGGTACCAGATGGGGACAATGACATTCTTGCTTGCTGCAGCACAACAGAATATAGACGGCATGAATACAGAACAGATCAGTGTGTCCATATACCATTGTATAAATATATACACACATCAATAATAAACTGATAAAGTGCAAATAAACAGATAATGGGCTATTAATGTTCAGAGATTTGTTCCAGTTGAGTTTAATAGCCAGATGGCTGTGGGGAAGTAAGGATC
Organism: Raja brachyura; assembly: GCA_963514005.1. Next base: position 23,354,531 of record OY740819.1, read on the forward strand.
AGTGCTGAATCCTGTTGGCTGTTCTAGAATGATTTAGATAAACCAGGGGCCACAGTCTTAGAATAAAGGGGAGGCCATTTAAGACTGAGGTGAGAAAAAAACTTTTGTGAATTTGTGGAATTCCCTGCCACAGAGGACAGTGGAGGCCAAATCACTGGATGGATTTAAGAGAGAGTTAGATAGAGACCTAAGGTGATAGTGGAGTCAAGGGATATGGGGAGAATGTTAAAGAAGGAACTGCAGATGCTGGAGAATCGAGGGTTACACAAAAGGCTGGAGAAACTCAGCGGGTGCAGCAGCATCAAAGGAGCGAAGGAGATAGGCGACGTTTTGGGCCGAAACCCCTTCTTCAGACTGGGAGAAGGGGAGATATGGGGAGAAGGCAGGCACGGGTTATTGATTGGGGTGACGATCAGCCATGATCACAATGAATGGCGGTGTTGGCTCGAAGGGCCGAATGGCCTCCTCCTGCACCTATTTTCTATGTTTCTATGTTTCTAAATAAAAGGATGACCGGATGAGTAAATTTGCAGTTAACAAGAACATTGGCTGAGTTAGGGATAGTGAGGACAGCTGTCAAAGGGACACAGCGAGACGTAGGAATACAGGAAATGGCCAATGGAGTTTCATCTGGACAAGTATAGGAAGGTCTGAAGAAGGGTCTCGACCCGAAACGTCACCCATTCCTTCTCTCCAGAGATACTGCCTGTCCCGCTGAGTTACTCCAGCATTTTGTGTCTGTCTCTGGAGAAACTGTTTCATCTTTCTTATATCTGGAGACACACAGTGCTGGAGTAACTCCGTAATGGAGTATTAATGCGTGTAGGAGGGAACTGCAGATGCTGCTTTACACTGAAGGTAGGCACAACATGCTGGAGTAACTCAGCGGGTCAGTCCCTATTCTCCAGAGATGCTGCCTGTCCCGCTGAGTTACTCCAGCTCTTTATGTCTATCTTAGGGATGGCATCAGGCCAGGTGCAAGAGGCTGGATTACATCTCTGTTGGCTTGGTTCGGAGCAGCTATTTAAATTTGGCCGTGTTTCCGCATGATGTGAATACGTTTAACCCCAGGGATTCCTGACTAAACTGTGGGCCTGTGAAACGTCAAAATCGTGACAACCTGAGGCGGTTCTGCAGTGCCAGCACTGACACTGGTTCTGACACACTCACACTCACAACGAGATACATCCCCACCCACCCACACTCACTCACTCACTCACACCCACACCCACTCACTGCTGGACATTCTCAAACCTGTGGGGCTCCTGCATTTCAAAGTTCACCAGCAAGGAAACATTGGCTCGCAATTTAGTTCATAAACTTCCCGATTTTTTTTTTCCACACAAATACGAACAGTTTTACAATGTTTACTTCTGATGATATCTCACTGCTAAAACAGCAGCGATCTCAGCCCCATCTCTTCATCTGCTGCCTCACAGCGCCACAGACCCAGGTTCGATCCTGACTACGGGTGCTGTCTGTAGGAGTTTGTACACTGACCCGCGTGGGTTTCTCCGGGTGCTCCGGTTTCTCCCCACATTCAAAAAATGACAGATTTGTGGGTTAATTTAGCTTTTGTAAAAAATGTCAATTGCTCCTAGTGTGCAGTCCCTTGATGGATTGAGTTAGTTACAGTTCAGTTCAGTTTATTGTCACGTGTACTGAGTACAGTGAAAAGCCTTTGTTGCGTGCTAACCAGTCAGCGGAAAGACAATACATGATTACAGTCGAGTAATTTACAGTGTATAGATATACGATAAGGGAATGTGCAGGAGAAGGAACTGCAGATGCTGGTTTAAACCGAAGATAGACACAAAAAGCTGGAGTAACTCAGCGGGACAGGCAGCATCTCCGGAGAGAAGGAATGGGTGACGTTTTGGGTCTGAAGAAGGGTCTCGACCCGAAACGTCACCCATTCCTTCTCTCCAGAGATGCTGATTGGGTCACCCCCAAGCCGCGAGGGCCCGTGGTCCGAGCTGACACTGCACCACCACTTGACCGGGTCTCGGTATCTGCCGGTGAGGACTGACCTGGCCGGAGTATCTTCTTGCTGCTCCTGGCGCTGTGGCTGCGAGCGCGGGCCGCTGCCGAGCGACCGTGTGCACCAGCCGGCCGTGTGCCAGAGACCCAGACTCTCTGCAGGAACACCCGTCTGGGCTGCTTCACCCTGTAGAGCAAACACAACGGCCAATAATGTCTCTCAGCCCACAACCCTAGTGGGAGAGTCTCGGACTAGAGGGCACAGCCTCGCAATTAAAGGATTTTCATTTAGGAAGGAGATGAGGAGGCATTTTTTTAGTCAGTGGGTGGTGAATCTGTGGGATTCTTTGCCACAGAAGGCTGTGGAGGACAAGTCAGTGGATATTTTTAAGGCAGAGATAGATAGATTCTTGATTAGTGCGGATGTCAAGGGTAATGGGGAGAAGGCAGGAGAATGGGGTTGGGAGGGAGAGATAGATCAGCCATGATTGAATGGCGGAGTGGGCTTGATGGGCCGAATGGCCCTAATTCTGCTCCTATTCCTTATGACCCGACAACATGGGGAACACTGTGGGAGGGAAGGAGGGGATGAAGAGAGAGAGAAGGAGCGAGGGAAAGGTGGAATGGAAGAGAGAGAGGGAGAGAGGGAGTGAGGTAGAAGAGGTGCGCTCATTTATTGTCACGTGTACCGGCCTACAGTGAAAAGCTCTTCATTGCTTGCTCACCAACAGGCGGCACGGTGGTGCAGCGGGTAGAGCTGCTTGCATCACAGCGCCAGAGACCCGGGTTCCATCCTGACCTCGGGTTGTACAGAATCCTTCTACAGTTTGTACCTTCTCCCCGGGACCTGCGTGGGTTTTCTCCGGGTTCTCTGGTTCCTGCCGCACTCACACAGACGTGCAGGTTTTATACGCTAATTAGCATGCAAAATTACAAATTGTGTAAGTGTCTGTGTGTGTGTCTGTGTGTGTGTGTATGTGTGTGTGTGTGTGTGTGTATATGTGTGTGTATATGTGTGTGTATATGTGTGTGTGTGTATATGTGTCACACACACACACACAGGGCGGCTTCTAACAGACAGTGGAGACAGACTGAACTATTCCCCACATCTTTAACTTTTAAATTAGAAATATTGTCATCAGCTTTAATAGTGTGTGTGTAAACATTACAGGGTTACCTAGCAACACAACACGTCCAAGCCCCACAGAGTTCACGCTGCAAATAAAAGATCAGATCCCAGCAATCTGTCCGTCCCGGCCTTCACCCGCCTCCTCTTTTAGTTACAGATACAGCACAGAAACAGGCCCTTCGGCCCACCGGGTCCCGTGCCGACCAGCGATCCCCGCACACTAACACTACCCCACGCACACTAGGGACAATTTTACATTTACACCCAGCCAATTAACCTACAAACCTGTACGTCTTTGGAGTGTGGGAGGAAACCGAAGCACCCGGAGAAAACCCACGCGGTCACGGGGAGAACGTGCAAACTCCGTACAGACAGCGCCCGTAGTCAGGATTGAACCCGGGTCTGTGCGCTGTGAGGCAGCAGCTCTACCCGCTGCACCGCCCTGTCCCACTGGGCAAGAGGAGAGGGGGGGCCTGGTGAGAGGGGAGATGAGGGAGCGAAGGGTACTTACGGCATCGGCAGCCGGCGCACGGTGCTGGTGTAGCGGGAGCCGCCCGCCCTCCTGTCCCCTCGCGCCGCCTCCACTCCCCGGGGCTCGGGGCCGTGAGGCGGGGGCTGTCCCACACCGACTCCCCCTCCCACACCCGCCTTACACCGGCAGCTCAGTGGCGGCCGGCAGGACCCCGCACCGACACAACGCTGGAGGCCAGGGCGCTGGGAAACAAACACGGACAGTGGCAGTGAGAGCCCAATCTGTACTCGCCCCCCCCCCCCCCAACCTCATTCTCACCCCCTTCCCCCCCACCCCCTTCACTCCCCACCCCCTTCACCCCCACCACCCTTCACCCCCCACCTCTCCCCCAACCTCATTCCTCACCCCCACCCCATTCACCCCCACACCCCCTTCACCCACTTCACCTCTCAACCCCCCCTCACCCCTCCCCCCCAAACCCCCCCCACCCCTCAACCCCCCCTCACCCCTCCCCCAACCTCATTCCTCACCCCCACCCCCTTCGCCCCCCACCACCCTTCACCCCCCACCCCCTTCACCCCTCCCCCAACTTCATTGCTTACCCCCACCCCCTTCACCCCCTCCCCCCCAACTTCATTCCTCACCCCACCCCCTTCACCCCTCACCCCTCCCCCAACTTCATTCCTCACCCCCACACCCTTCACCCATTCACCTCTCAACCCCCCCTCACCTCTCCCCCCCCCGCACCCCATCACCCCTCCCTTCTCCCCCCCTCCCCCCCTCGGCCCCCCCCACCCCTCCCTTCTCCCTCCACTCCCCCTCCCTCCCTCCCCAGTTTTTCCCCAATTCCTGTCAGCTCCGGTGCACAGACCATTCCCTCTCACTGAGCCTATCCATATCCCATTGTTTTCCCCTTCAGCTCCAATCCCAATACATGGACCAACACCAGATGTGCCCGGACACCTGGACCAGATGCCAGTGTACCTTGTACTAAACGTTATTCCCTTCATCATGTATCTGTACACTGTGGAACGCTCGATTGTAATCACGTATTGTCTTTCCGCTGACTGGTTAGCTCGCAACAAAAAGCTTTTCACTGTACCTCGGTACTCGGGACAATAAACTGAACTGAAATCACTCTCCACGTTTGCCAAGAAGTCGTTAATGTCGAGCCCGTCGCTGTGAAGGTGCTGGAGCGGTTGTTAATGTTCACACCATTCACCCCGACAGTTCTACAGAACGCGGAGAGTTATTATAACACAGTTCAGATGTTAACAGATTAAGCCCAGTCCACACAGTGTGAAATCTGCACTCACCTCCATCATAAAGTCATAGGGGTGGGAGATTGCAACCTTCATGTGGTCTGCCCTGTGTCGACTAATGCAATCAACTCGACGTGCACAAACGGAAGATCAAATAGAACAAGTTGTCCCAACAACTTTAGGCCGTGCACGCCACACAACAGAAGATAGTCATAAGGGATAGGAGCAGAATTAGGCCATTCGGCCCATCAAGTCTACTCCACCATTCAATCATGGCTGATCTATCTTCTGCTTCTCCCCATAACCCCTGACACCCGCACTAATCAACAATCTATCTACCTCAACCTTGAATGTATCCACTGATGTGGCCTCCACAGCCGTCTGTGGCAAAGAATTCCACAGATTCACCACCCACTGACTAAAGACATTTCTCCTCATCTTCTTTTTAGGGGAGCGTCAGCCCAACCAGGGTTCAGACCCGTCTCGACCCGAAACATCACCCAGAGATGCTGCCTGTCCCGCTGAGTTACTCCAGCATGTTTGCATCTATATTTAGTTTTAAAGCAGCATCTGCAGTTCCTGCTAAAAAAAGACTGGACAGATATATCTGAGGATCTGAAGCTTGCGACAAAGGAGGGGGAGAGAGGGGGGGGGGAGAGGAGGGGGGGAGCAGAGGGGGTTGGGGGGGGGAGAGGGGGGGGGGGGAAGAGGGTGGGTCGCTGGAGCGATGTGCTGGCCCCCTGTGACGTGGAGCCACAGATAGACAACCCACAAGATGAAAGGGCTCGTGATTGCTGCATTAAATCCACTTGAAAGTCCACCTGATTCAAGTCAGACTCTCTCAGAAGTTTTTTTCTTTTCCTGTTGGGCTCCAGGTCGGGGCTGTAAACGTAGCAGCTGCTGCTGCTGAGAGCCCATCAATCACCGTGCCGGCTGCATGAAGGGGCTGCCCTGCATCGCTCCCCTCTCC
>OY740819.1:23360543-23400543 GCA_963514005.1 Raja brachyura
AGAGTGAGTGAGAGTGGGGGGAGAGTGAGTGAGAGTGGGGGGAGAGTGGGGGAGAGTGAGAGTGAGTGAGTGAGAGTGGGTGAGAGTGGGGAGAGAGTGAGTGTGAGTGAGTGAGAGTGGGGGGAGAGTGGGGGAGAGTGAGAGTGAGTGAGTGAGAGTGGGGGAGAGTGAGTGAGAGTGGGTGAGAGTGGGAGAGAGTGAGTGTGAGTGAGTGAGAGTGGGGGAGGGGTGGAGGGAGGAAGAGGGGTGAGGGCAGAGAGAGAGAGGGGGGGGGGTGTTGGGGGCACTAGGGGGGTGCGGGAAGGAGGGGGGGGGGAGACACATTGGGGGGGAGGGGGAGGAAGGTGGGGGAGGGGGGGCATTAGGGGTGAGGGGGGGGGGGGGAGTGAGCACCCTCATCGCCGCCGCCGCCGCTGGCCCCGCCCCCCCGGTCCTCCAGGAGCCGCAGTGGAGCGTCGATGGGCGGGGCCAGGAGCGCAGCCGAGCGCCGAGCGGGCGGGACATCGATTTAGTGCTGTGGAGGCTTGTTGTGCCCAGACCCCAGATACTGGACCCCAGACCCCAGATACTGGACCCCAGACCCCAGATACTGGACCCCAGATACTGGACCCCAGACACTGGACCCCAGACCCCAGATACTGGACCCCAGACCCCAGATACTGGACCCCAGACCCCAGATACTGGACCCCAGACCCAGATACTGGACCCCAGACCCCAGATACTGGACCCCAGACCCCAGATACTGGACCCCAGACCCCAGATACTAGACCCCAGACCCCAGATACTGGACCCCCAGACCCCAGATACTGGACCCCAGACCCCAGATACTGGACCCCAGACCCCAGACACTGGACCCCAGACCCCAGACACTGGACCCCAGACCCCAGATACTGGACCCCAGACCCCAGATACTGGACCCCAGACCCCAGACACTGGACCCCAGACCCCAGATACTGGACCCCAGACCCCAGATACTGGACCCCAGACCCCAGATACTAGACCCCAGACCCCAGATACTGGACCCCAGACCCCAGATACTGGACCCCAGACCCCAGATACTGGACCCCAGACCCCAGACACTGGACCCCAGACCCCAGACCCCAGACACTGGACCCCAGACCCCAGATACTGGACCCCAGACCCCAGATACTGGACCCCAGACCCCAGACACTGGACCCCAGACCCCAGATACTGGACCCCAGACACTGGACCCCAGACTCCAGATACTGGACCCCAGATACTGGACCCCAGACCCCAGATACTGGACCCCAGACCCCAGATACTGGACCCCAGACCCCAGATACTGGACCCCAGACCCCAGACACTGGACCCCAGACACTAGTTACTGGACCCCAGATACTGGACCCCAGACCCCAGACACTGGACCCCAGACCCCAGACCCCAGACACTAGTTACTGGACCCCAGATACTGGACCCCAGACCCCAGATACTGGACCCCAGACCCCAGATACTGGACCCCAGACACTAGTTACTGGACCCCAGACCCCAGATACTGGACCCCAGACACTGGACCCCAGACCCCAGATACTGGACCCCAGATACTGGACCCCAGACCCCAGATACTGGACCCCAGACCCCAGATACTGGACCCCAGACCCCAGATACTGGACCCCAGACCCCAGACACTGGACCCCAGACACTAGTTACTGGACCCCAGATACTGGACCCCAGACCCCAGACACTGGACCCCAGACCCCAGATACTGGACCCCAGACCCCAGACACTGGACCCCAGACCCCAGATACTGGACCCCAGACCCCAGATACTGGACCTCAGAAACCAGACACGAGACACTGGACCCCAGACACCAGACACTGGACCCCAGACACCAGACCCCAGATACTGGACCCCAGACCCCAGATTTCTGGGACCCCAGACACCAGATACTGGACCCCAGACCCCAGATACTGGACCCCAGACCCCAGATACTGGACCCCAGACCCCAGACCCCATATACTGGACACCAGACCCCAGATACTGGACCCCAGACCCCAGATACTGGACCCCAGACACCAGATACTGGACCCCAGACCCCAGATACTGGATCCCAGACCCCAGACCCCATATACTGGACACCAGACCCCAGATACTGGACCCCAGACCCCATATACTGGACCCCAGACACCAGATACTGGACCCCAGACCCCAGATACTGGACCCCAGACCCCAGACACCATATACTGGACACCAGACCCCAGATACTGGACCCCAGATACTGGACCCCAGACACCAGACACCAGATACTGGACCCCAGACCCCATATACTGGACCCCAGACCCCAGATACTGGACTCCAGACCCCAGATACTGGACCCCAGACCCCAGATACTGGACCCCAGACCCCAGACACTGGACCCCAGACCCCATATACTGGACCCCAGACCCCAGACACCATATACTGGACCCCAGACCCCAGACACTCACCCTGCAGCTGCTCCAAGGGGCAGGTTTCTCACACAGAGGGTGGTGGGTTTACGGAGCCAGCTGTCAGAGGAGGTAGTTGAGGCTGGGACTATCCCAACGTTTGTTCTACAGGGACAAGGATAGGACAGGTGTAGAGGGTTATGGGCACACAATGGCGGAGATGGGCCGAATAGGGCAGTTTCTGTGTTGGAAGGAACTGCAGATGCTGGTTTACACCGAAGATAGACACAAAATGCTGGATGATTGTTTGCTCTACTGTCCAATTAAGTCAGCAGATGATGAATATGCTCTCCAAAAGGATCTCGATACTATGGTCGAGTGGTCACAACAATGGGGCCTGCAGTTCAACCCTTCCAAATGTGAAACCATGCGTGTCACCAGAAAGAGGAATCCAGGCGTCACATCTTACAACATACTTGGTGTCACCCTTGAAGAATCCAGACAAACCAAGTATCTTGGCATCAAATTGCAGAATGATCTACGTTGGAATGGTCAGACTCGTCATGCAACAGTGAAAGCAACAGGTGTCCTAAACTTCCTGAGGCGCAACTTCCATCATTGTTCAGCTTCTGTCAAGGAAAAGCTGTATTTCACCCTCGTTAGACCTCATCTGAGCTACGCAGTTGCAGCTTGGGACCCATACACAGATAAAAACATTTCATCCATCGAACGTGTCCAAAGACAGGCCGCTCGATTTGTTACTAACACCTACGAGAGAGAAGCGAGTGTCACCAAACTTCTAAATTCTCTGGGGTAGAACCCTCTCCAAGACAGACGTGAAGCTCACCGTTTGACCTGTTTTTACAAAATGTTAAATGGTCAGCTAGACATAGATCACAAGACCTACACCAACCCCAAACCAATTAGGAGCAGACGAGGGCATTCGATCCAATTTGTGGTCCCAGCCTCAAAGACAGATGTGTACAGCAATTTGTTCTTCCCACGCACTATTAAAGCACGGAATAATCTCCACCAAGCCACGGTTGCCCAGCCAGATGCAACTAAATTTAAGGTGGCACTTTCTTCCCAATAACCCTCTCTGGCTAAACCCCTCCCTTCACCACCTCCAGTTTAAATTCCAGTTGGAATATTTTGGAGGACCGAGTAACCAAGAACCAAGAACCAAGAGTAACTCAGCGGGACAGGCAGCATCTGTGGAGAGAAGGAGTGGGTGACGTTTCGTGTTGGAACTCTACTTCTGACCTGTTTCTGTGTTGTCACTGTCTCTGACCCTGACAATGAACCCTGACCCCCAGCCCAGACCCTGACAATGAACCCTGACCCCCATCCTAGACCCTGATAATGAACCCTGACCCCCATCCTAGACCCTGATAATGAACCCTGACCCCCAGCCCAGACCCTGACAATGAACCCTGACCCCCATCCTAGACCCTGATAATGAACCCTGACCCCCAGCCCAGATCCTGACAATGAACCCTGAACCCCAGCCCAGACCCTGACAATGAACCCTGAACCCCAGCCTGGACACTGACAATGAACTCTGACCCCCAGACCCTGACAATGAACCCTGACCCCCAGCATAGACTCTGACAATGAACCCTGACCCCTATCCTAGACTCTGACAATGAACCCTGAACCCCAGCCTGGACCCTGACAATGACCCCTGACCCCCAGCCCAGACCCTGACAATGAACCCTGAACCCAAATCCTAACGTTGAGCCCAGACCCCGGGCCGGGTGGCCGATCATAGACACCGCCGCTGTTGCCGCTGCCCGACTCCGGGCAAGTTGTGGGCGGCCACCGGGCAGAGAGAGAGAGAGAGAGAGAGAGCGATGGCCGAGGTCGTGTTCGAGCTGCTGCACCTGGAGCTGGTGTCGCGGCTGCGGGCCGGCGGGGAGGCCGGGGCGGGGGAGCCGGTAACTCCAGCCCGGGGATCGTGGAGGGACAAGGCCGCAACCCGCACACCCCGCTAAACCCGGCCCTGAACCCTCTAAACCCGGCCCTGAACCCTCTAAACCCGGCCCTGAACCCTCTAGACCCGGCCCTGAACCCTCTAAACCCGGCCCTGAACCCTCTAAACCCTCTAGACCCTCTAAACCCGGCCCTGAACCCTCTAGACCCGGCCCTGAACCCTCTAAACCCGGCCCTGAACCCTCTAGACCCGGCCCTGAACCCTCTAAACCCTCTAAACCCGGCCCTGAACCCTCTAGACCCGGCCCTGAACCCTCTAAACCCTCTAGACCCGGCCCTGAACCCTCTAGACCCGGCCCTGAACCCTCTAAACCCGGCCCTGAACCCTCTAAACCCTCTAGACCCGGCCCTGAACCCTCTAGACCCGGCCCTGAACCCTCTAGACCCGGCCCTGAACCCTCTAAACCCGGCCCTGAACCCTCTAAACCCTCTAGACCCGGCCCTGAACCCTCTAAACCCGGCCCTGAACCCTCTAAACCCTCTAGACCCGGCCCTGAACCCTCTAAACCCGGCCCTGAACCCTCTAAACCCGGCCCTGAACCCTCTAGACCCGGCCCTGAACCCTCTAACCCCTCTAGACCCGGCCCTGAACCCTCTAGACCCGGCCCTGAACCCTCTAAACCCGGCCCTGAACCCTCTAAACCCTCTAGACCCGGCCCTGAACCCTCTAGACCCGGCCCTGAACCCTCTAGACCCGGCCCTGAACCCTCTAAACCCGGCCCTGAACCCTCTAAACCCTCTAGACCCGGCCCTGAACCCTCTAGACCCGGCCCTGAACCCTCTAAACCCGGCCCTGAACCCTCTAGACCCGGCCCTGAACCCTCTAAACCCGGCCCTGAACCCTCTAAACCCGGCCCTGAACCCTCTAAACCCGGCCCTGAACCCTCTAGACCCTCTAAACCCGGCCCTGAACCCTCTAAACCCGGCCCTGAACCCTCTAGACCCGGCCCTGAACCCTCTAAACCCGGCCCTGAACCCTCTAAACCCTCTAGACCCTCTAAACCCGGCCCTGAACCCTCTAGACCCGGCCCTGAACCCTCTAGACCCGGCCCTGAACCCTCTAGACCCGGCCCTGAACCCTCTAAACCCGGCCCTGAACCCTCTAAACCCTCTAGACCCGGCCCTGAACCCTCTAGACCCGGCCCTGAACCCTCTAAACCCTCTAGACCCGGCCCTGAACCCTCTAAACCCGGCCCTGAACCCTCTAGACCCGGCCCTGAACCCTCTAGACCCGGCCCTGAACCCTCTAAACCCGGCCCTGAACCCTCTAAACCCTCTAGACCCGGCCCTGAACCCTCTAGACCCGGCCCTGAACCCTCTAAACCCTCTAGACCCGGCCCTGAACCCTCTAGACCCGGCCCTGAACCCTCTAAACCCGGCCCTGAACCCTCTAAACCCTCTAGACCCGGCCCTGAACCCTCTAGACCCGGCCCTGAACCCTCTAAACCCGGCCCTGAACCCTCTAGACCCGGCCCTGAACCCTCTAAACCCTCTAAACCCGGCCCTGAACCCTCTAAACCCGGCCCTGAACCCTCTAAACCCTCTAGACCCGGCCCTGAACCCTCTAAACCCGGCCCTGAACCCTCTAAACCCGGCCCTGAACCCTCTAGACCCGGCCCTGAACCCTCTAGACCCGGCCCTGAACCCTCTAGACCCTGCCCTGAACCCTCTAAACCCTCTAAACCCGGCCCTGAACCCTCTAAACCCGGCCCTGAACCCTCTAAACCCTCTAAACCCGGCCCTGAAGCCTCTAGACCCAGCCCTGAACCCTCTAAACCCGGCCCTGAACCCTCTAAACCCGGCCCTGAACCCTCTAAACCCGGCCCTGAACCCTCTAAACCCGGCCCTGAACCCTCTAAACCCGGCCCTGAACCCTCTAAACCCGGCCCTGAACCCTCTAGACCCGGTCCTGAACCCTCTAAACCCGGTCCTGAACCCTCTAAACCCGGCCCTGAACCCTCTAAACCCGGTCCTGAACCCTCTAAACCCGGCCCTGAACCCTCTAGACCCGGCCCTGAACCCTCTAAACCCGGCCCTGAACCCTCTAGACCCGGCCCTGAACCCTCTAGACCCGGCCCTGAACCCTCTAAACCCGGCCCTGAACCCTCTAAACCCGGCCCTGAACCCTCTAAACCCTCTAAACCCGGCCCTGAACCCTCTAAACCCGGCCCTGAACCCTCTAAACCCAGCCCTGAACCCTCTAAACCCGGCCCTGAACCCTCTAAACCCGGCCCTGAACCCTCTAGACCCGGCCCTGAACCCTCTAGACCCGGCCCTGAACCCTCTAGACCCGGCCCTGAACCCTCTAGACCCGGCCCTGAACCCTCTAGACCCGGCCCTGAACCCTCTAAACCCGGCCCTGAACCCTCTAAACCCGGCCCTGAACCCTCTAAACCCGGCCCTGAACCCTCTAAACCCGGCCCTGAACCCTCTAGACCCGGCCCTGAACCCTCTAAACCCGGCCCTGAACCCTCTAGACCCGGCCCTGAACCCTCTAGACCCAGCCCTGAACCCTCTAAACCCAGCCCTGAACCCTCTAGACCCGGCCCTGAACCCTCTAGACCCGGTCCTGAACCCTCTAGACCCGGCCCTGAACCCTCTAAACCCGGCCCTGAACCCTCTAAACCCGGCCCTGAACCCTCTAAACCCGGCCCTGAACCCTCTAAACCCGGTCCTGAACCCTCTAGTCCCGGCCCTGAACCCTCTAAACCCAGCCCTGAACCCCTAGACCCATAGCAACGTAGAACATAGATGCAGGAGGAGGCCATTCGGCCCTAGGAGGTTCAGAGCCAGGTCTGGGGGGGTTCAGGGCCGGGTGTTGGGGTTCAGCCCCCTAGACCTGGTCCTGAACATCAACAATTGTACCCTAAACCAACCTGACTGCACCCCCAAACACTAAACCTCAAACCCAGCCCAAACTGGGATGTGGCGAGGATGTTCTCACCAGTGGGAGAGTCTAGAACCAGAGGGCTCAGCCTCAGAATTAAAGGACGTTCCTTCAGGAAGGAGATGAGGAGGAATTTCTTTAGCCATAGGGTGGTGAATCTGTGGAATTCATCGCCACAGAGGCTGTGGAGGCCACAAGCCAGTGGATATATTTAAAGCAGAGATAGATAGATTAGTGATTAACACGGGTGTCAGAAGTTATGGGCAGAAGGCAGGAGAATGGGGTTAGGAGGCAATGTTAAGGGCTTGTCCCTCTAGACCCGGCCCTGAACCCTCTAAACCCGGCCCTGAACCCTCTAAACCCTCTAGACCCGGCCCTGAACCCTCTAAACCCGGCCCTGAACCCTCTAAACCCGGCCCTGAACCCTCTAGACCCGGCCCTGAACCCTCTAAACCCTCTAAACCCGGCCCTGAACCCTCTAAACCCGGCCCTGAACCCTCTAAACCCTCTAGACCCGGCCCTGAACCCTCTAAACCCGGCCCTGAACCCTCTAGACCCGGCCCTGAACCCTCTAGACCCGGCCCTGAACCCTCTAGACCCTGCCCTGAACCCTCTAAACCCTCTAAACCCGGCCCTGAACCCTCTAAACCCGGCCCTGAACCCTCTAAACCCTCTAAACCCGGCCCTGAAGCCTCTAGACCCAGCCCTGAACCCTCTAAACCCGGCCCTGAACCCTCTAAACCCGGCCCTGAACCCTCTAAACCCGGCCCTGAACCCTCTAAACCCGGCCCTGAACCCTCTAGACCCGGTCCTGAACCCTCTAAACCCGGTCCTGAACCCTCTAAACCCGGCCCTGAACCCTCTAAACCCGGTCCTGAACCCTCTAAACCCGGCCCTGAACCCTCTAGACCCGGCCCTGAACCCTCTAAACCCGGCCCTGAACCCTCTAGACCCGGCCCTGAACCCTCTAGACCCGGCCCTGAACCCTCTAAACCCGGCCCTGAACCCTCTAAACCCGGCCCTGAACCCTCTAAACCCTCTAAACCCGGCCCTGAACCCTCTAAACCCGGCCCTGAACCCTCTAAACCCAGCCCTGAACCCTCTAAACCCGGCCCTGAACCCTCTAAACCCGGCCCTGAACCCTCTAGACCCGGCCCTGAACCCTCTAGACCCGGCCCTGAACCCTCTAGACCCGGCCCTGAACCCTCTAGACCCGGCCCTGAACCCTCTAAACCCGGCCCTGAACCCTCTAAACCCTCTAAACCCGGCCCTGAACCCTCTAGACCCGGCCCTGAACCCTCTAAACCCGGCCCTGAACCCTCTAAACCCGGCCCTGAACCCTCTAGACCCGGCCCTGAACCCTCTAAACCCGGCCCTGAACCCTCTAGACCCGGCCCTGAACCCTCTAGACCCAGCCCTGAACCCTCTAAACCCAGCCCTGAACCCTCTAGACCCGGCCCTGAACCCTCTAGACCCGGTCCTGAACCCTCTAGACCCGGTCCTGAACCCTCTAGACCCGGCCCTGAACCCTCTAAACCCGGCCCTGAACCCTCTAAACCCGGCCCTGAACCCTCTAAACCCGGCCCTGAACCCTCTAAACCCGGTCCTGAACCCTCTAGTCCCGGCCCTGAACCCTCTAAACCCAGCCCTGAACCCCTAGACCCATAGCAACGTAGAACATAGATGCAGGAGGAGGCCATTCGGCCCTAGGAGGTTCAGAGCCAGGTCTGGGGGGGTTCAGGGCCGGGTGTTGGGGTTCAGCCCCCTAGACCTGGTCCTGAACATCAACAATTGTACCCTAAACCAACCTGACTGCACCCCCAAACACTAAACCTCAAACCCAGCCCAAACTGGGATGTGGCGAGGATGTTCTCACCAGTGGGAGAGTCTAGAACCAGAGGGCTCAGCCTCAGAATTAAAGGACGTTCCTTCAGGAAGGAGATGAGGAGGAATTTCTTTAGCCATAGGGTGGTGAATCTGTGGAATTCATCGCCACAGAGGCTGTGGAGGCCACAAGCCAGTGGATATATTTAAAGCAGAGATAGATAGATTAGTGATTAACACGGGTGTCAGAAGTTATGGGCAGAAGGCAGGAGAATGGGGTTAGGAGGCAATGTTAAGGGCTTGTCCCAGTGTACGAGTTCATTCAAGAGCTCTACCGAGTAAAAAAAAATCAAACTTGTGGTAAGCACGTAGAATGTACGTAGCGGGTACGTCGGAGCTCGGGACGTCTCTTAGTGGCTCGTAACACTAACGGCAGGTATTCGGGAAACGGGGCAATCTCGTGAAGATTTTTCAGCACTGTGAAAAATGTCCACGAGAGCCCCGAGTATCTACGAGCGTTCATTATCATAATTCTCCGAGTTCAAATC
The DNA here is from genome assembly GCA_963514005.1 of Raja brachyura. The sequence continues at coordinate 23,370,179 of OY740819.1, forward strand.
ACGGGAAACTCGGGAGAACTCTTGAATTAGCTCGTACAGTAGGACAGGCCCTTCATATCAGCCATGATTGAATGGCGGAGTAGACTTGATGGGCCAAATAGCCTAATTCTCTAGTCCTATCACTTATGACCTGAAAGTTGCTTGTGTTTCTCTCTGCAGGAGCGAGGGAAATGCATTTCGACTCTGGAAGGAATGGGCTTCCGTGCAGGGCAAGGTCTCATCGAGAGGTTAGTGACTGGTGGGTTCCCGTTTCCCCCGACTCTCAGTCTGAAGAAGGTTCTCGACCCCAAAACGTCACCCATTCTTTTTCTCCAGAGATGCTGCCTGATCCGCTGAGTTACTCCAGCACTTTGTGTCTATCTTTGGTGTAAACCAGCATCTGCAGTTCCTTCCTACACGCCATGAAAAAGTTATTAAACAGTCTATAAACAGTTTTAAAGCTTTCGGGCTAACAAAATCAAGGGATACGGGAAGAAGGCAGTGGAGGCCGATTCACTGGAGGTTTTCAAGAGAGGGTCAGGTTTAGTTCTTGGGGCTAAAGGAATCAAGGGATATGGGGAGAAAGCAGGAACAGGATACTGATTGTGGATGATCAGCCATGATCATATTGAATGGCGGTGCTGGCTCAAAGGGCCGAATGGCCTACTCCTGCACCTATTGTCTATGTTTCTATGTTAAACCTATTCTATTGTGTAAATTCAGGCTGTGATTGCTGTTGCAGATTCACCAAAGAGTCTCCTTCATTCAAGGACGAGTTGGACGTCATGAAATTTATCTGTAAGGAATTCTGGACAAACCTCTTCCGAAAACAGATCGACAACCTGCGGACCAATCACCAGGTGCTCCATGCAGTAGTGGTTTAGTTTAGAGATGCAGCGCGGAAACAGGACTGTTCAGAGGTGTTCACGGGTCGAGTGACTTGGTGTGACCGGTGTAGTGTGTGGCTGGGTGGGTGAGGTGGTGTCACTAGTGTGTGTGTGTGTGTGTGTGTGTGTGTGTCTGGGTGGGTAGTGTCACTAGTGAGTGTGTGTCTGGGTGGGTGAGGTGGTGTCACTAGTGTGTGTGTCTGGGTGGGTAGTGTCACTAGTGAGTGTGTGTGTCTGGGTGGGTGAGGTGGTGTCACGTGTGTGTGTGTCTGGGTGGGTAGTGTCACTAGTGAGTGTGTGTCTGGGTGGGTAGTGTCACTAGTGAGTGTGTGTGTCTGGGTGGGTGAGGTGGTGTCACTAGTGCAGTGTGTGGCTGGGTGGGTGGGTGGTTTCACTAGTGTAGTGTGTGGCTGGGTGGGTGGGTGGTGTCACTAGTGTAGTGTGTGTCTGGGAGGGTGAGGTGGTGTCACTAGTGCAGTGTGTGGCTGGGTGGGTGGGTGGTGTCACTAGTGTAGTGTGTGGGTGGGTGGTGTCACTAGTGTAGTGTGTGTCTGGGTGGGTGAGGTGGTGTCACCAGTGTGTGTCTGGGTGGGTGGGTGGTGTCACTAGTGCAGTGGGTTGTGTCACTAGTGTAGTGTGTGTCTGGGTGGGTGGGTGGGTGGTGTCACTAGTGTAGTGTGTGTCTGGGTGGGTGAGGTGGTGTCACCAGTGTGTGTCTGGGTGGGTGAGGTGGTGTCGCTGGTAGGCTGTAACTCTTCTTTCTCCCAGGGAACCTACGTGCTCCAAGACAACCGCTTCCGGCTGCTCACTCCGATCTCCAATGGGAAACAGTACTTGGAAGAGGCACCAAAGGTAACTCTCTTCCTTCCGTGTCTGATCCAGGGCGCTAGAGTAATGCAGATGGTCCTTGTTTGTAGCCCTGCATCGGCCGGCAGTGACACTGCTTTGGGATCAGGAAGGTCAGAGATGAGTTGCAAAGTGAAGCTGAAGGGCACAGATAGTCGTGGAGTCTGGCAGCACAGAAAAGGCCCTTCGGCCCACTCTCCTTGTCCATGCTGGCCCTCTGCCCAGCTACACTAACCCATTGGCCCATGTTAGAACCATATCCGATATATGAGGTATATTGTGAGGTTATCCACTTTGGCAGCAAACACAAGGGGGCAGATTATTATCTCAATGGGGTTAGGTTAGGAAGGGGGGTTAGGTTAGGAAGGGAGGTACAGTGAGACCTGGGTGTCCTTGTACACCGGTCACTGAAAGTTGGCGTGCAGGTACAGCAGGCAGTGAAGAAAGCTAATGGAATGTTGGCCTTCATAACAAGAGGATTTCAGTACAGGAGTAGAGAGGTTCTTCTGCAGTTGTATAAGGCTCTGGTGAGACCACATCTGGAGTATTGTGTACAGTTTTGGTCTCCTAATTTGAGGAAGGACATCCTTGTGATTGAGGCAGTGCAGCGTAGGTTCACGAGATTGATCCCTGGGATGGTGGGACTGTCATATGAGGAAAGATTGAAAAGACTAGGCTTGTATTCACAGGAGTTTAGAAGGATGAGGGGGATCTTACAGAAACATATACAAATATAAAAGGACAGGACAAGCTAGATGCAGGAAAAATGTTCCCAATGTTGGGTGAGTCCAGAACAGGGGCTACAGTCTTAGAATAAAGGGGAGGTCATTTAAGACTGAGGTGAGAAAAAACTTTTTCACCCAGAGAGTTGTGAATTTGTGGAATTCGCTGCCACAGAGGGCAGTGGAGGCCAAATCACTGGATGGATTTAAGAGAGAGTTAGATAGAGCTCTAGGGGCTAGTGGAGTCAAGGGATATGGGGAGAAGGCAGGCACGGGTTATTGATAGGGGACGATCAGCCATGATCACAATGAATGGCGGTGCTGGCTCGAAGGGCCGAATGGCCTCCTCCTGCACCTATTTTCCATGTTTATATCTTACCTTGTCTAAATGCCTAAAGGGCAGTACAGTAGTGCAACAGTAGAGTTGCTGCCATTCACCCGGGTTCCATCCTGCCTACGGGTGCTGTCTGTAACGGAGTTTGCACGTTCTCCCTGTGACCGCGTGGGTTTTCTCCGGGTGCTCTGGTTTCCTCCCACATCCCAAAGACATGCAGGTTTGTAGGTTAATTGGCTTTGGTAAAAATTGTAAATTGTTCCTAGTGTGTGTAGGATAGTGTTAATGTGCGGGGATTGCTGGTCAGCAGGGACTCAATGGGCCGAACGGCCTGTTTCCGTGCTGTATCTCTAAATGAAGGTTAGATGTCGGGCTGTATTGGGAATGTTTGCTCTGTGTTTCAGTTCTTGGCGTTCACCTGTGGACTGCTGAGGGGTGCCTTGTCCAATCTGGGAATTGACAGCGCAGTCACGGCAGAGGTATCTGCGCTGCCAGCATGTGAGTAGCTACAGGTCACGTTGGCTTCTAGCCCACATCAATCCTGCCTCACCCACTGTCTTACTGAAATGCTTTGTTTTGCTACAACCCTGTAAAATCATACTGGGGAGGTGAGAGATAGCGGGCCGAATGGCCTCTCCCCTGCTGGCTAAAGTGCAGGAGCTCTGGATTGTTGCGGTTACTCAACGAGTCGGGCAGCATCTCTGGAGAAAAGGAATAGGTTACATTTTGGGTCGAGACCCTTCTTTAGACTCGAGAGAGGAGGGGAACTTCATCAAAGTAGACATACCTTAAGGGGAGGGTACACAAAAGGCTGGAGAAACTCAGTGGGTGCAGCAGCATCTAAGGAGCGAAAGAGATAGGCGACGTTTGGGGTCGAGACCCTTCTTCCTATCTCCTGGCCCCTGGTTCTGGACTTCGCTCCTTAGATGCTGCTGCACCCACTGAGTTTCTCCAGCCTTTTGTGTACCCTCGATTCTCCAGCATCTGCAGTCCCTTCTATAATACCTTAAGGGGATTTCGCAGTGGGGCAGACAAAATGTGCAGGAAGGAACTGCAGATGCTGCTTTACACCGAAGATAAATGCAAAAATGCTGGAGTAACTCAGCGGGGCAGGCTGCATCACTAAAAGCTGGAGTAACTAGTTCAAGGTCTTGACCCTAAAACGTCACCTGTTCCTTTTCTGCAGAGATGCTGCCTGACCCGCTGAGTTACTCCGGCATTTTTGCATCTAATTTGGGATTAAACCAGCATCTGCAGTTCCTTCCGCCACTGGACTGGAAGGGAGAGTGCAACACCAGGTGTTGCCAGCAGGTGGTGGTGTCAGCACACGAGCTGCTTCCAGCCCTGGCCGTGGCGAGGCAGCTTCAAGTCACGTCCCTTCAAACAAACAAATAAAGAAATCCACAATGGTCAGCTCATCATTTGCAACAAGTAATGATCGAGCCTTACTTATGGGCGGCACGGCGGCACAGTGGTAGAGTTGCTGCCTCACAGCGCCAGAGACCCGGGTTCCATCCCGACCTCAGGTGCTGTCTGTATGGAGTTTGCACGTTCTCTCCGTGACCTGCGTGGGTTTTCTCCGGGTGCTCCGGTTTCCTGCCACACTCCAAAGACGTACAGGTTTGCAGGTCAATTGACTGGGTATAAATGCAAATTATCCGTAGTGTGTGTAGAGAGCACTAATCGGGGTACGCTGGTTGATGTGGACTCGGGCCGAAGGGCCTGTTTCCACGCTGTATTTCTAGATAAACTAAACATCTCCAGTCATACAAATGTAAACGAGATGCCTCCTGAGGTTTTACCAGTTTGGGTGCCAAGGCAAGGGGCGGAAACAGTGACTTAACACAGAGACCTGTAGCTTTATTTACTGGGTGACAAGGCATGGAAATAACAGTAAGATCGACACAAAGTGCAGGTGCAACTCAGCGGGTCAAGCAGCATTCTGGAGAACATGGGTGGGTGACGTTTTGAGGTTGGGCTGATCTGAGAGGGGTGTACAAGATCATGAGCGGAATAGACGCACTGAGACTCATGCCCAGAGTGGGGTATCTAGAACCAGAGAACGTAGGTTTAAGGTGAAGGGGGATAGGTTTAATAGGAACCTGAAGGGTAACCTTTTTACAGAAAGGGTGGTGGGTGTATGGAACAAGCTGCCGGAGGAGGTAGTTGAGGCTGGTAATGTCGCGACGTATATGGATAGGATAGGTTTAGAGGGATATAGGCCCAACATTGGGCTAGTGGGACTCGTGTAGATTGGACATGTTGGTCAGCAAGGGCAAGTTGGGCTGAAGGGCCTGTTTCCACGCTGTGTTACTACAACTTTATAATTAATGCTGGCTAGACACAAAATGCTGGAGTAACTCAACGGGTGAGGCAGCATCTATGGAGAGAAGGAAGTGTGAACACAGAATAGAACAGTAAAATATATATATATATGTAGTAGTGCAATGTGGGGTGGGAGATCAGTCAGTGGGGGAAGGAGTGTCCGACGGGGGGGGGAGATGGCTGGCAATCACCAAGGTGCAGAGTTAAGTAGGGTAACATTTTGTGTCTACCTTCGATTTACCAGTATCTGCAGTTCTTTCTTAAACAAGAGGAAATGCTGCACTGCTTGCTGGCTATATTTTTATCCTCTCTGCTCCCTTCACCCTCTCTCTCTCTGTCTCTCTCTCTCTCGCTCTCGCTCGCTCTCTCCCTCCCCCTCCCTCCCCCTCCCTCCCTCTCTCGCTCTCTCTGTACGCCTCTCCCCTTCACGCGTTCTCTATACGTGGATTCCTGGGTAACTTTGCTTCTCTCTATTGCAGGTAAATTTCACATTGTGATCCAGGCATCCTAGGCCTCTGCAGAGGCTGGACAAGGACCTACGTGGGAACAATGAAGCTTGGATGTAGCTGCGGGCGGGCAGGCAGGCAGGCAGGCAGGCTTGTGCCTTACCCTTCCCTGTGTAGTTGCTGTACTTAGTTGCTCAGTGGGGACTTGCGGCGGATATGAATTAAAGACTATTTTATGGTGAATATATTCAAAGTGGCAACTAATGAATGGGGCTTTACTGGGGCAATCGCTTCAAGTCACAGAGAGATACAGAGTGGAAACAGGCCCTTCGGCCCAACTTGCCCAAACCAGCCAATATGTCCCAGCTACACTGCCTGCGATAGGTCCACATCCCTCCAAACCTGTCCTATCCATGTACCTGTCTAACTGTTTTTTAAACATTGGGATAGTCCCAGCCTCAACTACCTCCTCTGGCAGCTCGTTCCATACACCCACCACCCTCTGTGTGGAAAAAGTTACCCCTTCAGATTCCTATTAGTTTCCCCTTCACCTTGAACCTGTGTCCTCTGGTCCTCGATTCCCCAACTCTGGGCCAGAGACCCTGTGCGTCTACCGGATCTACTCCTCTCACTTGACAAAGATCAGCCACAGTTACTGTGTGTTATCACTGTGGCATCTCTCGAGCGCTGACTCCCTCCAGTGTTATCTCCCTGTTTGTCACCAGCACCTCTCAGCCCAGCCGTCCCCAGCAGCTTGGACATTGTCTGCTTGGACACTGATGCAAATCCCCGCTTGGAGCCCGGGACCCGAATCCACAACTTGGGTCGAGGTGTTTCTCACCTTCCAACGTTTCATCCACCCCACAAAAGTTCCGAGTGATCATAGGGGGCAAGTGTGGTCCTCGATTGAAGAGAGGAGAGAGAAATAAAAGTGGGAGCATGGGTCCATGAGCCGGTGACCAGACGCAGGGAAAATATCAGCCTCCACGGCACAGTGGCGCAGCGGGTAGAGCTGCTGCCTCACAGCGGCAGAGACCTGGGTTCGATCCTGACTACGGGTGCTGTCTGTACGGAGTTTGTACGTTCTCCCCGTGACCTGCGTGGGTTTTCTCCAAGATCTTCAGTTTCCTCCCACACTGCAAAGACTTACAGGTTTGTAGGTTAACTGGCTTCTATAAATGTCAAATTGTCCCAAGTGTTAGTGTGCGGGGATCGCTGGTTGGTGCGGACTCGGTGGGCCGAAGGGCCTGTTTCTGCGCTGTATCTCTAAACTAAACTACACTAAACACCTGGAGAAAGCCTACGCGGTCATTGGGGGGGGGGGACACGTACAAACTCCGCACAGACAGCACTCGTAGTCAGGATGGAACCCGGGTCTCTGGCGCTGTGAGGCAGCAACTCTACTGTTGCGCCACCGTGCCTTTGATTTTGTTTACAAACTTCAGTCCACCCAGGCCTCAGGACAGGCCACTTTATCCCCATCCACAGGGCTCCACTGTTTACTGCACTCGTAACACTTTCCTGATGCCTTCTGAGACGTTTAATGCATCATTTCCACTGCTTATTTATTCGGCAAGTCACAGTCTCATCAGTCTCTTTATAGATTTGTCACACACGAAGCCTTGTTGACTGTGCCCAATGCTATGATCATTTTCAAAGAGTTAAGCTAGCATTTCCTCAATAATAGACACTAGTAGTTCCCCAGGCTCATGGTCCCACGCTGGTACATTTGTTTCTCTCACCTCTCTTCATTAAAGGGTTCGCTTGCTCCCTACGATCTCTCGGAACTGTTGTAGAGTTGAGAGTGTGACACGCTGAGTTTCCACCAGTGAGAGTCTAGGACCAGAGGTCACAGCCTCACAATTAAAGAACGTTCCTTCAGGAAGGAGATGAGAAGGAATGTCTTTAGTCAGGGGGAGGTGAATCTGTGGCGGCCAAGTCAATGGATATTTTTAAGGCAGAGATAAACAGATTTTTGATTAGTACGGGTGTCAGGGTTATGGGGAGAAGGCAGGAGAATGGGGTTAAGAGGGAGAGATAGATCAGCCGTGATTGAATGACGGAGTAGACTTGATGGGCCGAATGGCCTAATTCTACTCCTAGCACTTATAACCTTATGAGAGCCACCTTGACCTACATTATAGATTTAGGTTATCGACTTCAAGGCATTTATTGTCTTGCAATCCCATTAATTTCTCCAACATGTTTTTTTATAATTAATGCTGATTTCTTCCCCTCGAGGCTTGTTGCACGCTGTAATTCCTGAGTGAAGCCACACAGATGATTTGCTTAGTTTTGTGTATTTATCTTTCTGTAAAAGGCTGACGGGTCCAATGGGGGCACGTTGGCGCAGCGGGTAGAACCGCTGCCTCACAGCGTCCGAGACCCGGGTTCCATCCTGACCTCGGGTGCTGTCGGTGTGGAGTTTGCTCGTTATCCCTGTGACCACGTGGGTCTTCTCCGGGTGCCCTGGCTTCCTCCCACATCCCAAAGATGTGCGGGTTTGTAGGTTAATTGTCCATCTGTAAATTGCCTCTAGTGTGTAGGGAGTGGATGAGAACGTGGGATAACACAGAACTGGTGTGAGCGGGCGATCGCTGGTCAGCCTGGGCTCGGTGGGCTGAAGGGCCTGTCAGTAAACTAAACTAAACTTAGTAACTCAGCGAGTCAGGCAGCATCTGTGGAGAGAAGGAATAGGGAACGTTTCAGTTCGCAACCGTTCTTCAGACTCTGAAGACGTTTCTGGGAGTCTGAAGAAGGGTCTGGACCCGAAACGTCACCCATTCCTTCTCCACAGATGCTGCCTGTTCCGCTGAGTTACTCCAGCACTTTGTGTCTATCTTCAGTGTAAACTTGTGTCTATCTGCAGTTCCTTCCTAAATTAAACAAATATTAATTGAGGATAATATTTTCTTTTACATACTTGGAGCTTCTGCGTTTTTTTAATTGTGTTTCTCTCTGCATTTCCTTTTGTAGTCGACTTTGCCAAATCCTTATCAGTTTTTCGCTCTGCTTTTGCTGAAATCAAATGTTCTCAGTCCTCAGCTTGTGGTTGGACAAAGCGACAGTAAGCCGTTTACTTTGATCTCATGCTAGGCGTATCGTTCCCTGATGGCCGTGGATGCACGACGTTCCCTATTGCTTCTCTGTGTCTTAAACTGATCTAAACCCTCAGTTCTACGTAAGCACATATTATTTAAACGTTTAAGAAGGAACTGCAGATGCGGGAAAAAAATCGAAGGTAGACAAAAATGCTGGAGAAACTCAGCGGGTGAGGCAGCATCTATGGAGCGAAGGAATAGGTGACGTTTCGGGTTGAGACCCTTCTTCAGACTCACTTTAAACGTTTAATTCTTTGAATATATATTTTTTTAGATATATTTAAAAATATATATATTCTTTACGTTTTTAATTCTTTAAACGTGTGTCTTCAGCAGTAGCCATTTCCGGTTATCATCGGGGTTTGCTTGCTCATCAGATAGACACGGTGGCGCAGCGGTAGAGTTGCTGCCTTACAACGACAGAGACACGGCTTCCATCCTGACTGCAGGTACAACGATCAGAAGAAGGGTGTCGACCCATTCCTACTCTGCAGAGATGCTGCCTGTCCCGCTGACTTACTCCAGCTTGTGTCTATCTACGGGTCCTACTCCTCCATTCAATCATGGCTGATCTATTTCTCCCTGCCAACCCCATTCTCCTGCCTTCTCCCCATAATCCCTGACACCCGCACTAATCAAGAATCTATCTATCTACTCCTTAAAAATATACATTGACTTGGCCACCACAGCCTCCTGTGGCAATGAATTCTACAGATTCACCACCCTCTGACTAAAGACATTCCTCCTCATCTCCTTCTTAAAGAACCATCTGATTCTGAGGCTGTGCCCTCTGGTCCTAGACTCTCCCACTAGTGGAAACATCCTCTCCACATCTGCTCTATTGCTCCCTCCCAGCACACCACTGGGCAGGCAGTTCTGTCATCGCTCATCGCTGTCGAGGGCCAATTATATACTCAGAGGTGATCGGATAATTAGATACTCGAAAGCTGTCTTTTTAAAGTGATTTAATTTGCTTGTTTGAAAATATTAGTTAACGGTGTGGCAGAGGCAGGATGTGACTCACTCAGCTCGACGCCAGTTCAAGCGCTGCCAGCTCGCGCTAGCCGTGTATAGTTTAGTTTAGAGCTACAGTGCGGAAACAGGCCCTTCGGCCCACCAAGTCCGCGCCGACCAGCGATCCCCACACACCAACATTATCCCCCACACACTTGGGACAATTTTACATTCATACATTTACTGTTTACCAAGCCAATTAACCTACAAACCTTTGGAGTGTGGGAGGAAACCAAAGATCTCGGGGAAAACCCACGCAGGTCACGGGGAGAACGTGCAAACTCCGTACAGACAGCGCCCGTAGTCAGGATCGAACCCGGGTCTCTGCGCTGCAAGGCAGGAACCCTACTGCTGTGCCACCGCGCCCTTTCTCATGGTTCCCTTATCCCTGACATCTGTCTGAAGAAGTGTCTCGACCAGAAACGTCGCCCATTCCTTCTCTCCAGAGATGCTGCCTTGTCCCACTGAGTTACTCCAGCATTGTGTGTCGATCTTCAGTTTAAACCAGCATCTGCAGTTCCTTCCGTTTGGATGGCTGGGGATATTTTGAACGGTTCTGATACAAATCAATACTGCACATTAATGCCTGATGAGGCAGGGAAGGGGTCAGAGACCTTGTTACTAAATAGTGACGGCACGATTAATGCTTTATTTAATTGAGCGTAGATCCTTTGGCAACCTTCCTCAGTTCACAGTGAATTTCACTCCAGCCCTTTACGTCTCTTGCCATTTCTGCTGGGTTTAATTGATCTGCATTTATGGATCAAATGAGCAGCATCTCCAGTTCCTCAGTCAAACGAAGGATCTGAAAACTGGAGTGACCTGTTCTTCAGGAATAGACCGATACTAATTGAGTTAGCCTGCAGTCCTTCTCCCTGTTAATCAACCTGCCAGCTCTAGCTGGGCTGCTGAATCTACATGCAGGTTAACGAGAGGAACTGTGGCGACCATGTTACACAATCCTCTGGAAAGGATTTAGAGATACAGCGCGAAAACAGGCCCCCCGCCCGCACCGTGCCTATCTTGGGAAAGATATAAGGTGGTCTGTAGACCAGACCCCCAATACACACGGATGGTGCTATCTGAAGAAGAGTTTCGGCCTGAAATGTTGCCTATTTCCTTCGCTCCATAGATGCTGCCGTACCCGCTGAGTTTTTCCAGCAATTCTGTCTACCTTAGAGCTGCTGCCTTACAGCGCCAGAGATCCGGGTTCGATCCCGACTACGGGCGCTGTCTGTACGGAGTTTGCACGTTCTCCCCGTGACCTGCGTGGGTTTTCACCGAGATCTAGGGTTTTCTCTCACACTCCAAAAATGTACAGGTTTGCAGGTTAATTGGCTTAAGTGTAAATTGTCCCTAGTGTGTGTGGGGAATCTCTGGTTGGTGTGGACTCGGTGGGCCGAACGGCCTGTTTCCGTGCTGTTTCTCTAAACGAAACTAGAGTGAGGTGCACTGATTTAAGCACAAACACACTCCAAGTGATTCCTTGTTTAAGAAGGAACTGCAGATGCTGGAAAATCGAAGGTGAACAAAAATGCTGGAGAAACTCAGTGGGTGAGGCAGCATCTATGGAGCGAAGGAAATAGGCCCTCGCTCCATAGATGCTGAGTTTCTCCAGCATTTTTATCTACCAAATGATTCCTTAACCACTTAACCCGGTCCTTACTTCATCTATAAACTTAAATAATCCTGTAAAATTAATTTGTCAAAATGATTTTCATTATGCTACAACAACGAAGCAGTTTCCCGAGGCTAGAACATGTTTTAATTAATGAGCTGGGAAGTGATGAAAATTACCAGTGTGACTCGTTGCCTCGACCGGTGCTCTAACGCTCAGCCTTTATTACTAGGACAGTCCGCCAGCTGTACAATGGGAGCTCACCACCGAGAAATGGTTGCGGTAAAGGATCAGCTGACGGTAGGGGGGGAGGATGAGTAGTTGGGGGGTGAGGGTTAAGGGCCTGTCCCACTGTACGACGTAATTCAAGAGCTCTCCTGAGTTTAAAAAAAAATCAAACTCGTGGTAAGTACGTAGCGGGTACGTCGGAGCTCGGGACGTCTCTTAGCGGCTCAACGCTAACGGCAGGTACTCGGGAAACGCGGTAAGCTCGGGAAGACTCGTGAGGATTTTTCAACGTGTTGATAAATGTCCACGAGAGCCCTGAGTACCTTCGAACGGCTATTGCCATAATTCTCCGAGTTCGAATCAGGGGAAACTCGGGAGAACTCTTGAATTAGCTCGTACAGTGGGACAGCCCCATAAGGGTTACCAAGATTAGAGCAATGGTTATGGACTTTAACAGGTGACTGAACCCTGATTAAGTCTCAGAATCTCTGAGCTTCTCAAATAAACCAGTGTATTCAGGCCTTGTCAGTAGACATTACGATACACCTGCGACCACACAAAATGCTTCACCGTTTCAAAGCATTTACAGCGCAGTACACGGATCACAGCTCAATGGGGACGTGAAGAGTTTACATTTCTGCAATAATTCACCAGTCACACACTTTTCGTTGCAGTCTTTGATCTTTGTTTCATCTCTGTTGGAGTCACCTCGAGCTGACTGATGCTGGGACATTTACTCCCGTGTTCAGGAACCCATTCTTCCATTTGCTCAGTAAACAGGTTGTCATGAAGTGAGTCTTGCTGCATGATCAATGCTATTGGCCTTGGCCTTGTTTACAAGCATCTTCTGTTTATCTGTGCTTCAGTCAGCTGTGTGGTGCAATCTAACCAGACCTTTGCCTCTCCTAACCAGGCCTTGAAGACCTTCACTAAGTTGGCCTTGCTACTCATCCTGCTTCTCCAGTCCATCAGCTCTTGGGTTAAACAAGTCAAGAGAGGGAGGCACGGTGGTGCAGCGGGTGGAGCTGCTGCCTCACAAATGAACGTGCAAACTCCGTACAGTCAGCACCCGTAGTCAGGATGGAACCCGGGTCTCTGGCGCTGTGAGGCAGCAGCTCTACCCGCTGCACCACTGTAACGCCTTCTCCTCTCTGGAGCAGTACTGGACTGGACTGGGGAGAGAATAAGCGAAGGTTTAACTCGCTGGGTTGAGCGGATAAACAGCTAGTTTTATGGACACACTTCCATGAGCTTTCCATTCTTAGATTTCTCCAATTAATTGAATATAATTCCCCAGCTGGGATTGGAATTTGTGTCTCCTTTGTCGAACCACAGCTCTGGATCCCGTCCAGCAACCTAATCACAGCGCGCCCAGCCTGTGCATTGCGTGCATCCATGCATGAGCAGCCAGAGAAAGGGTGACGATGAAATGCAGACTCATCCACACTTGGCCTTTCTTCGACTTCTCACCTCCTGGAGTTTAGTTTAGTTTAAAGATACTGTGTGGAAACAGGCCCTTCAGCCCACCGGGTCCGCACCGACCAGTGATCCCCACACACTAACACTATCCCACACACGCTGGAGATAATAGAAACATAGAAAATAGGTGCAGGAGTAGGCCATTCGGCCCTTCGAGCCTGCACCGCCATTCAATGTGATCATGGCTGATCATCCAACTCAGTATCCCGTACCTGCCTTCTCTCCATACCCCCTGATCCCTTTAGTCACAAGTGCCACATCTAACGCCCTCTTAAATATAGCCAATGAACTGGCCTCAACTACCTTCTGTGGCAGAGAATAGTAAGATTGAACGAGAACTTACCAGTTCGAAGGTTGATCATTATTTCATGAGGAGTCGAAGTGAGGGATTTCGTGAAGAGCCCGCCGGCGCGCATGCTCGACATACTTCAAAGTAGCGGCGTGGAATCACAGAAACCAATCAAGAAATGACTTCACATAGTAAGAATGAAACGACTAAGATTACCAGCTGAAGGTGATTGAGGGTTGGGCGAGGAGGGCACGAAATCCCTCACTTCGACTCCTCATGAAATAATGATCAACCTTCGAACTGGTAAGTTCTCGTTCAATCTTACTATTTCATTTCGGAGTCACGTGAGTGACTTCGTGAAGACTTCAAAGCTTCTGTGATGACACGCCCTGGACCACGTCCATGCTGTCACACCACTACCAGGGATGGATGGGAGGAATAACTTGCTGACTAGTCCATACTGCAAAACAAAGCATATTTATTAACAAACAAATCAAAACCCCTCATTCGGGGACATCTCCACGTTCTTGCCCCGCATCTAGCACGGCTTCTGCGAACTGTAGAGGCGCAGCAACGGGCCGGTTGTAGAACCGCTGGAACACCGTCTCATTAGCCCATCCTGCTGTGGCGAGAATATGGTCCATGGGCACCTCCATGACCCTCGCCGCCGACGTCGATGCAGCCCTGGTGGAATGAGATTTGAACACATTAGTGTCGATACCTGACTTACCCAAGACGACTCGAAGCCACCTGGATATCGTCTGTGTTGTCACTCGATGGTGAGGTCTCTTATGAGTGACAAGCAGGTATCTCTCCATTCCTCTGATGCTTGCCGTCACCTTGACGTAGTAACGGATATGGGAGGCTAAGCATAGCCTAGCATCGGCGGGGTATGCCGGGAACTTCAGCTGCAGCCCTGTGCACCCAGGTCTGTGTTGCTTTAGTAGCTCGTCAACAAAGAAAACTACTTCTGTGGGGGTAGACATCATTCTGTCGACACGTAGTTTGTGGAGTGTCTGTACCCTCTGTGCTGAAGTCAGCGCTAGTAACATCACCAGCTTCATGGTGAGTTTGTCCAGCTGGAGCCCTTCCATGGGGGACCACGTCCTGAGCAGAGTTAAAACGTCCCTGACATCCCAGGTGATATTGTAACGTGGTGTAGGCGGATTCGTATTGAAAATACCCCGCATGAGCCTGGACACTAGCCTGTTGGATCCCACCTCAATATTGAGGTAGAATGATAGAGCGCTCCTGGCGCTGTTGATGGCACTGTAGCTTAAGTGTTCATCATGGTGCAACCCCGCGAGGAATTCCAGGACGTCGGTTATAGTCACGGCATCGTACGTGATGCGAGAGCGGCTGCAGAAGGCTTCCCACTTCCTGATGTGAGAGCGGTATCTTCGCCTTGTAGACTCTCGGCACGACGCCGCAATGGTATCCATGGTCCGGGTAGAAAGGCCGTATTGTTCTAAAGGCCGATTCAGAATCTGCAAGCCAACAAATTTAAATAGCCATGGCAGGGATGTGGCTCCCCTGAAACAGGGTGAGTAACTAATTCTGGGCTACCCTGCAAACGGACCCAAGGTTCACTGAGCGTGTCAAAGACCATCGGATACCACGGCTGTGTAGGCCAGTCGGGTATGATAAGGATGCCCTTGGCACCGTCCATCTGAATTTTACGTAATACCCGACTGATGAGGCAAAACGGGGGGAATGCATAGAAAAAGCAATTCCCCCAGTCTAGCGAGAACGCATCTAACGCTATAGCCCCAGGATCTGGTTCCCACGCGACGTAGGTTGGTACCTGATGGTTCAACCGGGACGCAAAAAGGTCAATGTCCGGTTTCCCAAATTTGGCTGTGATTTTTGCAAAAATTTCAGGATGTAACATCCATTCAATATTATCATTGAACTTGCGTGACCTGGCGTCCGCCACAATATTAAGCTCACCTGGCAAATAGGTAGCTGAAATCCAAATGTCTCTCTTGACACACCAGAGCCAAATTGAATTAGCCAATTTATCACATGAAACTGACCTGGTACCGCCCATGTGGTTTAAATATGCCACCGCTGTGGTATTGTCTATTTGGAGCCGGACATGTGCTCCAATGATCTTGGAACAATATGCACGAAGTCCGTGAAACGCTGCAAGCAGCTCCAAATAGTTGATCCCTTGTGATACCAACATCGTATTCTCAAGGGTATCCCATCGGCCCCCACAACTAGAGAATTGATTCGTAGCTCCCCAGCCATCAGAGCTCGCATCAGTTTGTAAGTATATCATCGGTTTCGCCTCAATAATAGTTTTGAACGATTTACTAATGTGGCAAACCCACCATCGTAATTCATCCAATGCTGCAGGCGGCAGCCGCATTGATCGATCATAATGACCAGCATGCCGTCGCAACGCAGCGATCTTGGCTCTCTGCAAGTTTTGATAATGCAGAGGTCCATACCGGGCTGCCGGAAACAAAGCCACAATCTTGCCAATGACAGTAGCTGTGTGACGAATCGATGGTATACGAGTATTAATCAAGTCTGTACACACCTGTGTTACCTCCTCAATTTTGTTAATTGGTATGGTGACTCTCATGCTAATGGAATTCACCTGGAACCCCAGATAATTAATTACCTGGGTGGGGCAGAACTTAGATTTTTCTGGATGAACAATGAACCCAAGCTGTTGGAACAAATTGACCGCGGCTGCAACCCCTTGTTGTGCTAATTCCAAGGTGTGGCCGACAATTAAAATATCATCTAAATAGGCCATAACAATATGATGTCTTTGTCTTAAATAAGCCATAATTGGCTTCACCAATTTAGTAAATAAGCGAGGGGCTGTGGTGAGCCCATTAGGCAACGCCCTATATTGCCACAGCTGATCCATCCAGATAAATTTTAAGAACCTTCTGTAATATTTTTTCATAGGTACGGTATAGTACGCATCCTGTAAATCAATGCATGCCATAAAGCACCCTTGTGAAATCAATGATTTGGCCGTTTCAAACGTGTCCATTTTAAAATGAGTATATGTTACAAAGTTATTCAGAGTGGTTAGATCAATAATGACTCTACAGCCTCCATCCTTCTTAGGTCTAGTAAAAATATTGGAAACAAATTCAACGGGCTCATGAACCGTTCTCTCTATGACCCCTTTCTGTTCCAACCTTAAAATTTCCTTATAGCCTACTGACTGTTCCGCAGCCGTTAGTTTGAAAGTACGACCCGGTCTATGCTGAGGTGGAGGGATGTCCCCATTAATAAACTCAATACTATGGCCCTGAATATTCCGTAACACATACTCATCGCTGGTAATGTCACCCCATGCACCCGCAAACAACCGCAAACGCCCACCAACATGTGGAGTTAAACAAAGAGAAAAAAGAGAACCAGATCGCCTCACCTCTGTGGTTACCGGCGGTCCCTGACACGAGTGGGTGGTCGTGGAGGTGCTGGGTTGGTTTGAGGTCGTGGCATCCTCATTTTCCACCTCGGCTTCTGCCGAGCCTGTCCTAAAAAAGACCCCTGGGGTTGGGGTGACTGATATCGGTTTGGAGCTGGAGGGTAATTCCTGGTGGAAGTGCTGACAGACCCTCGTGAACGGCCAAGTGGGGCTTTCGAGCTTGATGGCGTGGGGGCACTGTGAGAGCGCATGAGCCCCACGGTCTTGGCTTGTTCATCCAGCTCTCTGACCCTTTTGGAGAGGTCTTCGCCAAAGAGCTGACGGGGCGGCGGCGGCGGCGGTGGTTTGCACAACCCTGCAAACTTAGGGTTGAGCGCTGGGCGGATGCTGTTTTTCCGAAAGCCGTTTATTTCGTTTTGAGTAGCGCACAGAAGCGCCAGAGCATCCTCCTGGTCCAAATTAAGCTCCTCTCCGTCGACCGACCGCACAAAGGCAGTAATCCCGGCCATGAGGAGTTTCAGGATCCGCTGAATTTTCAGCTCCTGCTGACGGATAGCCGCACTGATGTTGCCCCATATTGGCGTATTGACCACAGGCACGTTGAGGGAATTGCAGTTTGATGGAGCCTTGTGGCGGCTCATGGCTTGTAGTAGGACTTCCTCCTGAAGCTGGTGATTATTTAGGAAGTCCACTGTGGCTGCCAACTTCGTATTGATGGGAAGCCCCAACGAATGAGGGGCTGCAAATTTGGTAGCCACATCGAGGAGGTCCTCCGCCGGTAATTCAGGCGGGGGTGGGATGGGGTCAACCACGGCCTCCTCGTCCTGCTGCTCCAGGCTGGTGTACGAAGCTGGTGATGAAGCCCTGTGCCTGTCGCTGCTGGATGCCTGTTGTTGTTGACCTTGTAGGAGAAGCTCCAGCAGCCGCTCCATCCGGTCAATACGCCCTTCACCCTGAACACTCAGGTGGTCGGAGTCCTCCGGCTCTGAAAATTGGCCGGGGCTCCTGTCATCGGCCCGCACCTCGTCGAGGCCCTGCCGGTGCCGGTAGTTGTCGTCGACAGCCGCCGAGGCGAAACTGCGCGATTCCTGCACGGGCGTGTTCAACCGCCTCCGTTTAGCGGGAGCGGAAGCCGTTGCCTCTATGGACAGATGCGGCATGGTGTCGGCACCAGCCGAAGCCTGGATACCTTGGGCCCGTGCAGGCTTGCCAGCTGCCCACATCGTGGACCTTGCCGACGCATGGTCTCGCCCACCCATCCATGGGGGGCTCGGCGACCGTGACGGGACCCCCAACTGACTCGTCCCGGCGTCGAAAGTTGGGGGGCGACGGCTGGACCTCACAGCTGCCCCGGATCCCGTCCTGGAACCTGACCGCTCCCTGGCGGCAGGCAGAGCCTTAGCCCCAACAGGGTTAGGCTGCTGGGCTCCTGCCCTTCCCCTTCTCAGAGGGCTGCGTGAAACGGGCCGTGCAGCCGCACGGACCCTTCTGCTCGAAGCCGTCAGCAAGCCTGCTGACGACCTGGCTGCCATGGCAGAGTCGTCCTGCTCTGGCGGCACACCACACTCCTCCTCGTCGGACTCCTCCGAGCTGTGGTGTGCGGGCGGGTCCGGACCTGAAAATACAGAGCTCACCGACATCTCCGCCCTCGTTCCGGTCTGCGTTGCAGGTACCCCCGACAACTCTCGCTCCAGAACTGCTGGCCGGCGACTTCTCCTCGAACTCCGGCCTCTCCCATCCATGTTCTTGCTGTGAAGCAAACACAACAAGAACCACCAACTTAAGGTAGCATACTTACCTGCGTGGTTCCCTTATGAAGGGCTGGCGAGGAGCTCGCTCCTCCGTCAGCCGTCGCAGCAACGCGATACGACGATATGTCGAGCATGCGCGCCGGCGGGCTCTTCACGAAGTCACTCACGTGACTCCGAAATGAAATTCCACAGACTCACCACTCTCTGTGTAAAGAATGTTTTCCTCATTTCGGTCCTAAAGGAATTCCCCCTTATCCTTAGACTGTGACCCCTTGTTCTGGACTCCCCCAACATCGGGAACAATCTTCCAGCATCTAGCTTGTCCAACCCCTTAAGAATTTTGTAAGTTTCTATAAGATCCCCCCTCAATCTTCTAAATTCCAGCGAGTACAAGCCGAGTCTATCCAATCTTTCCTCATATGAAAGTCCTGACATCCCAGGAATCAGTCTGGTGAATCTTCTCTGTACCCCCTCCATGGCAAGGATGTCTTTCCTCAGATTTGGACAAATGTGACACTTATCCCGACCACGGGGAAAATGGAGGAGGACTGGCCAAATGTTGTGCCTTCCATCACAGTGATGAATGCTGTGGATGTTTGTGTTCATTTTTATTATGTTTTTGTGTGTTCTTTTTCATTGTACCGCTGCTGGCAAAATTGCTATTGATTGATATTGATACCAAGCCAATTAACCTGCTCGGAGAGAAGATCTCGGAGAGAAAACACGCAGGCCACGGGGAGAACGTACAAACTCTGTACAGACAGCACCCGTGGTCAGGATCGAACCCGGGTCTCTGGCGCTGAGAGGCAATAGATCTACTGCTGCCCCACTGTTGACTCATCATTTCATAAGTGATAGGAGCAGAATTAGGCCATTCGGCCCATCAAGTCTACTCCGCCATTAAATCATGACCGATCTATCTTCCTCCTAACTCTATTCTCCTGCCTTCTCCCCATAACCCCTGACACCCAATATCCACCAACTTGGTCCCAACTCCACAGCCGTCCGTGGCAATGAATTCTACAGATTCACCACCCTCTGACTAGAGAAATTCCTCCTCATCTCCTTCCTAAAGGAGTGTCCTTTAATTCTGAGGCTGTGCCCTCTGGTCCTAGACTCTCCACATCCACTCTATCCAGGCCTTTCACTATTTGAATATTCACTATTATGCACAATATTCACAATTCATTCACTAATGCGATTCACTCTCCGATCCACCCAGAGAACCAGCAATCCTCAATCATTTCCATTGCAAATCTCTTCAACTGATCATCAAATCTATGCACGATAGTTATTGCTCGACACCTGGAAGAGACTATCACTCAGAGCTTTGTAGTCTGATGAATATTATATAGAATCTTACGTGTGAAGATATTTCAGTTGCTGCCAATATGTTTATTTCTGTAATGGTGTTATAATCTCAAACAGATCAAGGCTGAGAGATCCATTTCTGACACTAAAACGCACTGTGGTAATATATTGCATTTCTCCTGTCAGTATCTGGGGAACACGGGTTATTAATATATCTCTTCCACAGGCAGCTGCATCTGAAAAAATCTTCAATATACTTCATAGATTAACAGCGAAACAAAACAGTGGAAGAACTGAACAGGTCAGGCAGCAGCTGTGGAAAGAAATGGATAGACGACGTTTTGGGTCGGGACCCAAAGAGACTCATAGAGTGATACAGTGTGGAAGCTGGCCCTTCGGCTCAACTTGCCCACACTGGCCAACATGTCCCAGCTACACTAGTCCCACCTGCCTGCGTTTGGTCCATATGCCTCCAAACCTGACCTATCCATGTACCTGTCTAAATGGTTCTTAAACGTTGCGACCTTTCTTCAGACTGGACTGGATACTCTGTCCATTCACTCCACAGATGCTACCACAGAGGTGCTCCAGCACTTTGTTTTTTGCTCAGGATCTCAGCATCTGACTTTCCTCATGTCTGTTATATTTACAATGAAGGCAGACAGGCACTGGGTGACGGTAACATCAGGCTGAAGTCAAACTAGCAGCAGGGAGGAGAGCAGAGAGGGAGGTAGGAGACCAACTCTCACATATGGAGGAACAAGGAACTGCAGATGCTGGTTTACCAAGAAAAGACACAAAATACTGGAGTAACTCAGACCAATCAGTCTCGACCCAAAACATCACCCATTCCTTCTCTCCAGAGATGCTGCCTGAGGTTAATTGGCTTATGTAAATTGTAAATTGTCCCTAGTGTGTGTAGGGTAGTGTTAGTGTGCGGGGTGAGCCTGACCCGCTGAGTTCTAACAGTATTTTAGTTTTATTGTAAACCAAAGAATTATATTCATGAATTTTTCAAAGACAGCTGCCTCGCAGAAGAGATATATTAATAACTTGTGTCTTTGTTTTCAGACTCTCACAGGAGAAATGCAATATATTACCACAGCAGAGTTTAGTGTCAGAAATATATCTCAGCCTTGATCTGTTTGAGATTATAATACTATTACAGAAATAATGTGAGTGGGAACTTCATGATGAGTTACATCCACTTCTTTGTCCTCAGATGAGGCGTTCCATCCTGTCCGAAGCATCACGATAGCACAGCAGAATTTCACTGACTGAGGTGGACACAGAAAGCTGGAGTAACTCAGCGGGACAGGCAGCATCTCTGGAGAGAAGGAACGGTGACGTTTTGGGTCGAGACCCTTCTTCACTTTGGACATCAGTGAGTCAGCTCTGACTTCCATCCATCTTGCAGTGGTGACCCACGATGGCTTCTCAAGAGAATACTAAGAACCTCAGCCTGACCCGCTGAGTTACTCCAGCACTCTGTGAAACGTCGCCCATTCCTTCTGTCCAGAATACCATAATATCAGATAATTCGCACCCTTAGTAATTGGCACCATTTGAAAAATCACTTCTTTTTGGAGAGAAGGAATGGGCGACGTTTCGGGCCGAGACCCAAAGGGTCTCGAGCCGAAACGTCACCTATTCCTTCCCTTCACAGATGTTGCCTGACCCGCTGAATTACTCCAGCACTCTGTGAAACGTCACCTATCCATGTTCTCCACAGATGCTGCCTGACCCGCTGAGTTACTCCAGCACTCTGAAACGTCACCTATCCATGTTCTCCACAGATGCTGCCTGACCCGCTGAGTTACTCCAGCACTCTGAAACATCACCTATCCATGTTCTCCACAGATGCTGCCTGACCCGCTGAGTTACTCCAGCACTCTGTGACACTGTTATTTGTCGGTTTCCAGCACAGTTCCTCTCACCTTTATTTCCTCGAACGCTTCATGCTACATGTAACATCCAGGGAACCCAGCATTGACAAACGCAACCTCTGACTTTGTCAAACACTGCCTCGTGTCTGGTGATTAGATTACATTCACTGCATTTCAATGGTGCTAAGCCCACATTTGTAACCCAGGCTTGGTGCCTGGTCTCATTGCTGTTCATGCTCACAATAACCTGAAATGTGAATAAGGTGGCAGGTCATGTTGCAGTTGTATAAGCCGTTGGTGAGACCGCATTTAACGTATTGTGTCCAGCTCTGGGCACCGTGTTACAGGAAAGATGTCGTCAAGGGTACAGAGAAGATTTACGAGGATGTTGTCAGGACTCGAGGGCGTGAGCTACAGGGTGGGGTTGAGCAGCCTGGGACGCTATGCCTTGGAGCACAGGAGGATGAAGGGTGATCTTATAGAGGTGTAAAATATCATGAGAGAAATAGATCGGGGAGATGCACAGTCTCGCCCAGATAGGGACTTGAGACACAGAGGACATAGGTTTAAGGTGGGGGGGGGGGGGGGGGGAAGATTTAATAGGAATGGGAGGGGTAACGTTTTCACACAGTGGGTGGTGGGTGTGTGGAACAAGCTGCCAGAGGAGGTAGTTGAGGCTGGGACTATCCCGACATTTAAGAAACAGTTAAACAGGTACATGGATAGGACAGGTTTGGAGGGATATGGGCCAAACGCAGGCAGGTGGGACGTGTGTTACTGGGACATGTTGGCCGGTGTGAGCAAGATGGGCCGAAGAGTATCATTCTGTGACTCTATGGGTCACTTGTTTTGTGCCACCAATGAGAGAATCGCAGCCGATGTAACGACGGGTGGGACAGCGCCTCAACATCTCTAACATCCCCGGTTCAATCCTAACCTCGGGCGCTGTCAGTGTGGAGTTTGCATGTTCTCCCTGTGACCGCGTGGGTTTTCTCCGGGTGCTCCTGTTTCCTCCCACATCCCAAAGACGTGTGGGTTTGTAGTTAATTGGCTGCATAGTCATGGTCCCATTGGCCTGCGTTTGGTCCATATCTCTCGAAACTGCTCCTATCCATGTACCTGTCCATGTCGGTTCAATGTTCTGATAGTCCCAGCCTCAACTATCTCCTCGTTCCATACACCATCGACAGCTTCGTGAAAAGGTTGCCCCTCAGATCCCCAGTAAGTCTTTTCCCCCCTCACCTTAAACCTGCAGTATATCCACTGGATTATTTTGAATGAATGAACGAATGAATGAGTTTATTGGCCAAGTATTCACATACAAGGAATTTGCCTTGGTGCTCCGCCCGCAAGTGACAACGTGACATACAGTGACAGTTAGGAATGACACATAAAACATGAATAATAAAGCATTATTATTTTTGGTAAAAGACCGCATTCACCCGGTCTATTCCCCACAACCCCTCTCTGTTGATGACATCTCTCTGATGTACCCAAGACTTGTTTGTTTTCAAAGATGCAAAGCACTCGCTTCATTCAAAAATGATCTTAATTTTCATGTTGGTATTTTTGCCTTCCTAATCAGTGTAAAAGTGGAAGAGATCACAGCGGGTCCTTTTGATGAATTCAGACTGATTACAATTTATAATCTTACTCATCCAATTAATCCACATTGACATGTTCTTCTCTGGGTTTGCCACAGTTGCCAACTTGCAGACAGGACTGTTAACTCCACCGGTGCTGTCTGTGTGGAGTTTGCATGTCCCCCCCTGTGGCCAACATCCCTTTGGGATGTGCAAAGATTGGGGAGGGGGGAGGTGGGGGGCGGAGAGAGTCAGTCTACGATCTCCGAAAGTAAAGGGCCTGTCCCACCAGCATGCAACTCTATGCGATTAGCGCGACCTAACGTGGTCGCTTGAGCCGTCCGGCGTCGCGGGGCCGGTCCCACTTCGATCGCCGGAGCGTGTGGAGTTCGTCCCGACATCGCGCGGGGCTCCGAAAAACTGACTATGTTCAAAAATTCCGCGCGGCAACGGCTTGTCGGCTCTCAGTCGCCTCGACGCGTTACACACCGCCCCGACATCGTGCCTCGGTGAACCTCTGTGTGTGGCTCCGTGGCCCTCTGTGTGTGTGTGTGCCTCTGTGCCCCTCTCTGTCCTGGCAAACTTACCTTAGACTTTGCTCCAAGTTCGCCTCACTTTGCGCCGCGTTGCGCCACTCACCCGACCTCCGCGCGGCCCCTGCTGCCGGTTTGGTCGCGCTTGCCGCATGCAGGCGCATGTTGGTGGGAACGGCCCTGTACAGGGGATCACCCGACTTCCGCGCGGCCCCCGCTTCTAGTTTGGTCGCGCTAATCGCATAGAGTTGAATGCTGGTGGGACAGGCCCTTAAGTATCAGACTTACACCGCATTAACCCTGACACTGCCATGAACATGGAGCAGAGCGAATGAGTAAAAAACACTGGGTGGCTCTGCAACTTCTCAGTCAGTTTAGACCTCCTGCCTTTTGTCTTGGTCGTGAGCCAATTGTGCAATTGTAACTAACAACTTCCAGCAAGACATCAGTGTATTTATATCCTGGCCAAGCGATCAGTGGGAAAGAAGATGAGAGTGGAGCGACTGATGGAATCCACACACAGCGGGTGGCAGAGTATGCCGCCTCGCCTGATGAGCAGACAGTTCAAATTGTTGGCATTGCAAATCTCGCTACATCGCACGGTGGCGCAGCGGTAGTGCTGCTGCCTCACAGCCCTAGAGACCGCTGTCTGTACGGAGTTTGCACGTTCTCCCGTGGGTTTTCTCCGGGTGCTCTGGTTTCCTCCCACACTCCAAAGACCTACAGGTTTGTAGGTTAATTGGCTTGGTATAAGTGTAAATTGTCCCCAGTGTGTGTGTGTGTGTGAAGGATATTGTTAATGTGCGGGGATCGCTGGTGGGCGTGGAATCGATGGGCCGAAGGGCCTGTTTCCGCGCTGTATCTCTAAACTAAACTACAAATTCCCAGCATTTAAACGTCCTCCTGAACCCCTTCCTAAGGGAACGCCCTTTAATTCTCAAGCTGTGACCTCTAGTCCTAGACTCTCCCAGTCACTAGCGGAAACAATCTTGTGTTGTGTAGCTGAAATAAAAAGGTCGGCAGGGTGGTGCAGCGGGTATAGATGCTGCCTCACAGCGCCAGAGACCCGGGCTCCATCCTGACCACCGGTGCTGCCTGTACGGAGTTTGCACGTTCTCCCTATGATCTGCAACGGGGAGGGGGGGGGGGGTGGGGGGGGGGGGGAGATCTTCAGTTTCCTCCCACACTCCAAAGACGTGCAGGTTTGTAGGTTAATTGTTCTTGTTCTAATTCTTCTCACCAAAGGAACAAAGAGAGGGGAAGGGAGAATGGTGTGGATGCAACAGGAGAGATGAAGAGACAACAAAGGCTGAAGATCTCAGCTGCACCCGCCAGCACAACACTAGAGACAAACTCCACGCTAATTATGCAAATTGCTAAGGCTGTCAATATTCCTGACACCTCGGCTTTTATAACTTTTTCTCTCTTTGTTCAGCTTTCAAGCAATTGACTGAATATATTTGAATTAATTTGGGATTCTTTCCAAAGGACAATGCACAATTGTTTAAACTGATTCCGGTCTTTGTTAATGAGTTTTATGGTACTTGGGAGCTACAGACACACACAGTCTCTTGCCCAGAGTCGGGCAATCGAGGACCAGAGGACATAGGTTTAAGGTGAAGGGGGAAAAGATTTAATAGGAACCTGAGGGGTAACGTTTTCACGTAAAGGGTGGTGGGTGCATGGAAAAAACTGTCAGAGGAGTTGATGAGGCTGGGACTATCCCAACGTTTCTTCCCTTCCCTCCCGCTCCACCCCTTCCCCGGGCACTTTCCCTTTCAACCGCAAGAGATGCTACACTTGTCCCTTCACCTCCCCCATCCACTCCTTTCAGGGACCCAAGCAGTCCTTCCAATTCCGACAGAGGTTCACCTGCACCTCCTCCAACCTCATCTACTGCATCCGTTGCTCCAGATGCCGGCTGATGTATATCTCCGCTCGGTCCGCAATAACCAACCCGACCTCCCGGTGGCTCAGCACTTCATCTCCCCCTCCCATTCCGTATCCGACCTCTCGGTCCTGGGCCTCCTCCACGGCCAGAGTGAGCAACACCGCAAGTTGGAGGAACAGCACCTCATATTCCGCTCGGGGAGTCTGCACCCTCTGGGCTTAAACATTGAATTTTCTCAATTCTGTTAACCCTGGCTGTCTCCTCCCCTTCCCACCTCTCCCTCAGCCCTCGGGCCCTGGCATTCCTTCTCTCTCTATCTCTCCCCCACCCAAGTCGCACCAGCTTCTCATTTTCACACTACAAACAGCTTACAATGGCCTGTTTCCCTTATCATCGATACTTTTTTGCATATCTTTCATTCATTGTTCTTTATCTCTCCACATCACTGTCTATATCTCTCGTTTCCCTGGGTTACACAAAAAGCTGGAGAAACTCAGCGGGTGCAGCAGCATCTAAAGAGCGAGGGAGATAGGCGACGTTTCGGGAAGGGTTTCGACTCGAAACATCGCCTATCTCCTTCGCTCCTTAGATGCTGCTGCTGCACCCGCTGAGTTTCTCCAGCTTTTTGTGTAACCCTCGACTCTCCAGCATCTGCAGTTCCTTCTTTAACACTTTAAAAAACAGTTAGACAGGTACATGGATTGGACAGGTTTGGAGGGATATGGACCAAACGCAGGCATAGAAACATAGAAAATAGGTGCAGGAGTAGGCCATTTGGCCCTTCGAGCCAGCACCGCCATTCAATATGATCATGGCTGATCATCCACAATCAGTACCCCGTTCCTGCTTTCTCCCCATATCCCTTGATTCCGTTAGCCCTAAGCTAAATCTAACTCTCTCTTGGGACTTGTGTAGCTGGGACATTTGGGCAAGTTGGGATGAAGGGCCTGTTTCCATGCCATATCACTCTATGACTCTCTCTCTCAATCCCACCTGTAATACTGTCCCAATGATCCAACGATACATTATTGTCACAGGTACCTAGGCTGCAGTGAGATAGACAATAGGTGCAGGAGGAGGCCATTCAGCCCTTCGAGCCAGCACCACCATTCAATGTGATCATGGCTGATCATCCACAATCAGTACCCCTGGAACGGCCCAAAGGACATTCATTAATTCATGTAATTCCTGGAACAAATGGAAAGATTAAGTCCACTTTCAATCTTCCGAGTGAAGTCACGTCGGCGCTGGAAGAGGTAATTGCGTTTTCAAGCATGAGTTTACGCGACTGAGCACGCGGACATTCCCAACACGGGTGGAGTAGATTTGATGACAATAGACAATAGGTGCAGGAGGAGGCCATTCAGCCCTTCGAGCCATTCAATGTGATCATGGCTGATCATCCACAATCAGTACCCCGTTCCTGCCTTCTCCCCATATCCCCTGACTCCGCTATCTTTAAGAGCCCTATCTAGCTCTCTCTTGAAAGCATCCAGAGAACCGGCCTCTACTGTCTTCTGAGGCAGAGAATTCCACATCCCTTAACTCCGCTATCCCTAAGAGCTCTATCTAACTCTCTCTTGAAAGCCTCCACCACCCTCTGAGGCAGAGAATTCCAGACTCACAACTCTCATTGTGAAAATGATGCTTGGCTTTGCATACAAACTGGAAAAATTGGATGTTTCCATGCAATTCTAGGACTAGAGGTCATAGCTTCTATTAAAGGACGTTCCTTTAAAATGCAGGCAGGTGGACTAGTGTAGATGGGACACGTTGGTCGGTGTGGGCAAGTTGGGGGCTGTCTCCGTGTCCACAGGGGACTTGCTCGTGCGATGGGAGCGTGTGATGGGACTTTGGGTGGAATAGGAAGTTTAATCTGGTCTGGCACCGTTTGATTAACACTAATAATATGTGGAATTCTAATTGTAGTCTATCGCTTTGGGAATTTCTGGGGAGTTTTCAATTACATTCAACAAATAGGCAGACTAAAGGTGTTCACATCCCAGCCTAATTGTGCGGATTTCCAATTCATATTTGGTGTATCGGTGCGATCAAGCAAAGGCAATTAGGTAAGTTTAATTATGTTAATAAACTTTAAATCTCTGTAGCGATGTAAATAGACTTTTATGAAACTGCTTTTCTCTCTCTTAGTGAAAACATGATTTATTTTTCGAAAATCTGTGTTTGGAGATAACAATGGTAAATGGAAGTTACTGAACTTAGTGAGAACTGTTCGCTGAAGGCAGGGAGCTGGGGGTCAGCGGTTAGACTGGATGGGGTTTAAAAGATGCTCGGAGTGGGGAGAGAATGTTGAACTGCATGGAATAACACAGGATGCACCTGCCTGCGTTTGGCCCATATCCCTCTAAGCCTGTCCTATCCATGTAACTGTCTAACTGTTTCTTAAACGTTAGGATAGTCCCAGCCTCCTCCTCCTCCTCCGGCAGCTCGTTCCATACACCCACCACCCTTTGTGTGAAAATGTTACCCCTCAGGTTCGTAATAAATCTTTCCCCCCCCCCCCCCCCTTCACCTTGAACCTATGTCCTCTGGTCCTCGATTCCCCTACTCTGGGCAAGAGACTGTGTGCATCTACCCGATCTATACCTCTCATGATTTTGAAAGATATACCTCTGAAAGATCACCCCTCATCCTCCTGCGCTCCAAGGAATAGAGTCCCAGCCTGCTCAACCTCTTCTTCAGAGTCCGCGGATGCGTTCCGACCCAAAACGTCACCCATTCCTTCTCTCCAGAGATGCTGCCTGACCCGCTGAGTTACTCCAGCACTTTGTGTCTATCTTTGGTACAAGCTGGCATCTGCAGTTCCTTCCTACACAGTTAATCTAACACCGTCGCCTGAAAGACTGGAACGGCCCAAAGGACATTCATTAATTCATGTAATTCCTGGAACAAATGGAAAGATTAAGTCCACTTTCAATCTTCCGAGTGAAGTCACGTCGGCGCTGGAAGAGGTAATTGCGTTTTCAAGCATGAGTTTTCGCGACTGAGCACGTGGACATTCCCAACACGGGTGGAGTAGATTTGATGACAATAGACAATAGGTGCAGGAGGAGGCCATTCAGCCCTTCGAGCCAGCACCGCCATTCAATGTGATCATGGCTGATCATCCCCAATCAGTACCCCGTTCCTGCCTTCTCCCCATATCCCCTGACCCCACTATCTTTAAGAGCCCTATCTAGCTCTCTCTTGAAAGCATCCAGAGAACCGGCCTCCACTGTCTTCTGAGGCAGAGAATTCCACAGACTCACCACTCTCTGTGTGAAAAAGTGTTTCCTCGTCTCCGTTCTAAATGGCTTACCCCTTATTCTTAAACTGTGGCCCCTGGTTCTGGACTCCCCCAACATCCGGAACATGTTTCCTGCCTCTAGCGTGTATAACCCTTAAAAATCTTTTATGTTTCAATAAGATCCTCTCTCATCCTTCTAAACTCCAGAGTGTACAAGCCCAGCCGCTCCAGTCCGGTCATCCTGGGAATTAATCGTGGATGGGTTGGGATGAGCTGGGCATGGAAGGGCAGGGATGGGGAGAGATGGGGAGGGGAGGGTGGGCAGGGATGGGCAGCAGGGAGTGGCATGGGCTGCGATGTGCTTGGCTCTGCTCATATAAGCAGGTGCTGCACCAGTTTGGACAGAACTGCCTGGCCGATCACCTCCTCCATCTCCCGTTGACTGCTGCGACCTATGGACTTGCAGGCAAACCTCACCAGATTAATAATACAACAGTGAATCTGCCAACAGGCTGAAAACAAACACAATCAGTTATTTTCAATAGCCTATTACTGCTTTAAACAGGTAAAAAAATGACCTCAATTTGAAATGTTTATTAAAACGCCTACATCATTTTAAATTGTGCTTTGTTCATTGGTAATGATTTTCTGGCGTTAATATTGAATGCTAGTGAGCAGCAGTTATCGTGTTAGAACCACTTTCATTTTTTAGTTTAGGTTAGAGATACCGCGCGGAAACAGGCCCTTCGGCCCACCGAGTCTGTACCGACCAGCGATCCCCGCACATTAACACTATCCAACCCACACTAGGGACAATTTTACATTTGCTCCAAGCCAATTAATCTACGGCTTTGGAGAAAACCCACACGGTCACGGGGAGAACGTACAAACTTTGTACAGACAGCGCCCGTAGTCGGGATGGAACCCGGGTCTCTGGCGCTGTGAGGCAGCAGCACTACCCGCTGCACCACCGTGTCATCCTTAACTTGGGGAAACGTGTGTGCTCATGAATATCCACGCACACACACACACACACAGACACACGCACGCACACGCACGCACACGCACACACACACACACACACACACACACACACACACACACACACACACCCGCACACACACACACGCACACGCACACGCACACACTCACACACAGACACACTCACACACACTCACTCACACACACTCACACACACACACACTCACTCACACACACTCACACACGCACAGACACACACACACTCACTCACACTCACACGCACATACACACACACACGCACACGCACATACACACACACACACATACATGCACACATGGATACATGCGCTGGAGACAGAAGCAAGAAGATGATGAATGTCTTCACTCCTCACTCAGTTCAGTGTAGTTTATTGTCCCGTGTACCGAGGTACAGTGAAAAGCTTTTGTTGCGAGCTAACCAGTCAGCAGAAAGACAACACATGATTACAATCGAGCCGTCCACAGTGTACAG
>OY740819.1:23405543-23433043 GCA_963514005.1 Raja brachyura
ACTAGGGACAACTTACATTTACATCAAGCCAATTAACCCACAAACCTGCACGTCTTTGGAGTGTGGGAGGAAACCGGAGCACCCGGAGAAAACCCACGCAGGTCACGGGGAGAACGTGCAAACTCCATACAGACAGCACCCGTAGTCAGGATCGAACCTGGGTCTCTGGCGCTGTGAGGCAGCAACTCTACCGCTGCGCCACCGTGTCATGCCCGTCATAAGTTCATAAGTGATAGGAGTAGAATGTCCATTCGGCCCATCAAGTCATCTCTGTCATTCAATCATGGCTGATCTATCTCTCCCTCCTAACCCCATTCTCCTGCCTTCTCCCCGTAACCCCTGACACCCGCACTGATCGAGAAGTTGGAAGAATATTGTAACATTGAGAGCCTGAGGAAGTGGCACCTTGCTAAACCCCTTATGCTGGCCCTGCAAGTCTGGGACCACTGCGACAGCCAATCCTCCTGTGTTACAGAATCCCCTCAAACCCCATCACCCTCGGTGACCCTCATTGCTGACCCTGGGACTATCCTAGACCGGACTTTGCTGGCTTTACCTTGCACTAAACGTTATTCCCTTATCATGTATCTGTGCACTGTAAATGGCTGAAGAAGGGTCTGGACCTGGGAGGTCCAGGACAAGGGGTCACAGCTTAAGGATAAGGGGGAATTCCTTTAGGACCGAGATAAGGAATTTTTTCACACAGAGTGGTGAGTCTCTGGAATTCTCTGCCACAGAGGGTAGTTGAGGCCAGTTAATTGGCTATATATAAGAGGGAGTTAGATGTGGCCCTTGTGGCTAAGGGGATCAGGGGGTATGGAGAGAAGGCAGGTACGGGATACTGAGTTGGATGATCAGCCGTGATCATATTGAATGGCGGTGCAGGCTCGAAGGGCCAAATGGCCTACTCCTGCACCTATTTTCTATGTTTCTATGTCACCTATTTCCTTCGCTCCATAGATGCTGCCTCTCCCGCTGAGTTTCTCCAGCATTTTTGTCTACAGTGAATGACTCGATTGTAATCTCGTATTGTCTTTCTGCAGACTGCTTAGCACGCAACAGCAAAGATTTTCACTGTACCCCGGTACATGTGACAATAAACTGAACTGAACTGACTGGTCCACCTCATAGCAAGGTGCTGAATAATCCTCTCAGATATGGACCGTGCATGCAGACTGGACATTGCATGCATTAAATACATAGAAACATAGACAACAGGTGCAGGAGTAGGCCATTCGGCCCTTCGAGCCTGCACCACCATTCAATATGATCATGGCTGATCATCCACAATCAGTGCCCCGTTCCTGCCTTCTCCCCATATCCCTTAATTCCATTAGCCCGAAGAGATAAATCTTTTTTGGTTTAATAATATTTTTATTAGAGGCAGGTACATATCATATTGAAAACATGTCATGTACACCATTCCTACATTAATAATATTATCGATTGATACCAACTCTGCTTTAGTATTTTTTTTATATAGATAGAAAATAAGAAAGGAAAACAAACGAGGAGAAAGCATGATAAAGAAGAATGGAATAAATGACTAAAAATACAACATTGGAGGTAGGTTCGTAAATTATAAAGTGTAACTTTTCATCTAATCCTTGATTCGAGCTTCAGTCGGGTTCTCGTGCTGAACCAGTCTGCCCCTTCTAATTGTCAGTAAATGTTCTGATAAAAAGACCTTGTTTGTCCATGAAGACAAGTCTAGTTCTTTCCAAATGTAAGGTCTCTGAGAACTAAATCTAACTCTCTCTTCAATACAAGAGAGATTTGTGAAGATGAATATTGTGAGCAGTTTTGGGCCCCGTATCTGAGGAAGGATGTGCCGGCTCTGGCGAGGGTCCAGAGGAGGTTTACAAGAATGATCCCAGGAATGAGTGGGTTAACGTGTGAGGAGCGTTTGACGGCACTGGGCCTGTACTCGCTGGAGTTTAGAAGGATGAGGGGGACCTCATTGAAACGTACAGAATAGTGAAAGGCTTGGATAGAGCAGATGTGGAGAGGATGTTTCCACTAGTGGGAGAGTCTAGGACTAAAGGTCACAGCCTCAGAATAACAGGACGTTCCTTTAGAAAGGAGATGAGGAGGAATTTCTTTAGTCAGAAGGTGATGTCTGTGGAATTCTTTGCCATAGAAGGGAGTGGAGGCCAAGTCAGTGAATATTTTTAAGGCAGAGATAGATAGATTCTTGATTAGTGCGGGTGTCAGGGGTTATGGGGAGAAGGCAGGAGAATGGGGTTGAGAATGGGAGAGAGATTAGCTATGATTGAATGGTGTAGATGGGCCGAATGGACTAATACTGCTCCTATGACTTATGAGTTTATGAACTTAAGAACTCCCAGCCTGCACATCCTCTGGGGTAGAGGAACAAAATCAACTGAAAAAGCATGTGTGTGTATCAGACAGTTCCATCTGAATATTATTCTGTATGAACATACTGTTAGGAGACAGCTACTGATCACGTTTTTCAACTTGTTGTCACAGTAATCTGCTTTGATTCACCAACTCGCAGATTTTAATGTGCAATAGAATTAGAATCCTCTACGCTCTATATTGTGGCCTCAATATCTTCAGTCAAGCAGATCGACGTACAAGTGACAGGATGTGGTGAGGTGAGGTGTGAGATTGTGATCAGCCAGTGGATCCTGCTCCGCATGTTCTCCTCGTGCAGCAGTGAGGTGCGTTATATCCACCACACATACAGCCACAAACTGGAATTAAGGCCTGGATAGAGTGGA
The DNA here is from genome assembly GCA_963514005.1 of Raja brachyura. Next base: position 23,408,288 of record OY740819.1, read on the forward strand.
TGTGCAGAGGATTCTTCCACTTGTGGGAGAGTCCAGGACTGGAGGGCGCAGTCTCAGAATTAAAGGACGTTTTTTAAGAAGGAGATGGGGAGGAATTTCTTTAGTCAGAGGTTGGTGAATCTGTGGAATTCTTTGCCACAGAAGGCTGTGGAGGCCAAGTCAGTGGATATTTTATAGGCAGAGATAGATAGGTTCTTGATTAGTATGGGTGTCAGGGGTAATGGGGAGAAGGCAGGAGAATGGGGTTAGGAAGGAGAGATAGATCAGCCATGATAGAATGGCGGAGTACACTTGATGGGCTGAATGGCCTAATGCTGCTCCTATCACTTACGACCTTATGTTGTGATTTACGCTCCATCTCCCAGCAGTCATACAGTCTAGTTTAGAGATACAGCGTGGCAACAGGCCCTTCGGCCCACCGAGACCGTACCGACCAGCGATCCCCGCACACTAACACTATCCTACACACACTAGGGACAGTTTACATTTACACCAAGCCAATTAACCTATAAACCTGCACGTCTTTGGAGTGTGGGAGGAAACCGAAGATTTCGATAAAAAGCCACGCAGGTCACGGGGAGAACGTACAAACTCCGTACAGACAGCACCCGTAGTCAGGATCGAACCCGGGTCTCTGGCGCTGTGAGGCAGCAACTCTACCGCTGCGCCACCGCGCTGATATCTGGTTTATCCGCCATGGAAGAGGCAGTGAACTTGATAGGTGCTGAATGAGGCCATTCGGCCCATCAAGACTACACCGCCATTCAATCATGGCTGATCTATCTCTCCCTCCTAACCCCATTCTCCTGCCTTCCCCTGACACCCGCACTAATCAAGAATCTGTCAATTTCCGCCTGAAAAGTATCCATCGTCTTGGCCTCTACAGCCGCCTGTGGCAAAGAATTCCACAGATTCACCGCCCTCAGGCTAAAGACATTCCTCCTCATCTCCTTTTGAAAGGTAATCTCTTGAGAGCAGCATAAAGGGCCTGTCCCACCAGCATGCAACTCCATGCGATGAGCGTGATCAAACTAGCAGCGGGGGCCGCGCGGAGGTCGGGTGATCCCCTGTACAGGGCCGTTCCCACCAGCATGCGCCTGCATGCGGCAAGCGCGACCAAACCGGCAGCGAGGGCCGCACGGAGGTCGGGTGAGTGGCGCAAAGTGAGGCGAACTTGGAGCAAAGTCTTAAGGTAAGTTCGCCAGGACAGAGAGGGGCACGGAGCCACACGCACACACAGGGCCACGGAGCCACACACAGAGAGGGTCACGGAGGCACCTACAGATAGGTTCACGGAGGCACCTACAGATAGGTTCACGGAGGCACTTACAGATAGGTTCACGGAGGCATGATGTCGGGGTGGTGTGTAATTGTCGAGGCGACTGCGAGCCGACAAGCCGTTGCCGCGCGGAATTTTTGAACATAGTCAGTTTTTCGGAGCCCCGTGCGATGTCGGGACGAACTCCGCACAATTCCACACGGCTCCGGCGATCGAAGTGGGACCGGCCCCGCAACGCCGGACGGCTCAAGCAACCACGTTAGGTCGCGCTCATCGCATAGAGTTGCATGCTGGTGGGACAGGCCCTTAACAGCTGTGTTTAATCTGTTATTGATGTGTGAACAGGACAGAATGAGAGGCAGAGTGGAGGTGACGAGGAACTTTACAGACAAAGTTGGAGAAACCACAAGGACATAGAGGCGTTAGAAATGTGGGAGGAACCAGGAGTTCCAGAGTGGAGAGAGATACACAGTGCTGGAGTAACTCAGCGGGTCGGGCAGCATCTCTGGAGAGAAGGAACGGGTGGCGTTTCGGGTCGAGACCCTACTTCAGACCGAGAGTCGGGGAGACAGAAACGAGGATATTAAGATGTAAGCAGAATAAATTAATGAGAAAGCAAAAGGACACATGAAAGAGAGGAGAGAGAGCTGGTAAAAGAAGAACCTCTTTGCCAAAGAATTGTGTGTAAATAATCATCTGTAATTAGCCGTCAGAATAGCCAACGAGAATGCAGGAACATCAGCCTCTCTGTCAGATTGAGGTCAGGACTGTAGTCGGGACCGTTACAGCGTGCACTGCATTTCAATTAGAAGCAGGCAGACAGGAGATTTTAAATGGAAAACAGGTGTTTTACATTCTGTGAGGCAGCTCCTGTGGAAAGAGAACTATGGGTTACCTCCACTAAACTGGGAAAAAATACAAGTTAGATTGGGCAGGCAAATGCTCTCGAATATTGGCAATACACTTGATGCAACAGCACTACCCCAGGTGCCAGAACCAGCCTGGTGAATCTGTGGGATTCATTGCCACAGACAGCTGTGGAGGCCTAGGAAGTCAGTGGGCATTTTTAACCATATAACCATATAACAATTACAGCACGGAAACAGGCCTTCTCGGCCCTTCCAGTCCGTGCCGACCATTTATTTTCCTCTTTAAGGCAGAGATAGATAGATTCTTAATTAGTGCGGGTGTCAGGGGCTACGGGGAGACTGGGGTTGAGAGGGAGAGATAGACCAGTCTGAAGAAGGGTCTCGACCCGAAACGTCGCCTATCTCCTTCGCTCCTTAGATGCTGCTGCACCCGCTGAGTTTCTCCAGCTTTTTGTGTAACCCTCGATTCTCCAGCATCTGCAGTTCCTTCATTAACACGATAGATCAGACTTGTTGGGCCGAATGGCCTAAATCGGCTGAAACAACTTAACCAGGAATTAACCAGCCCTGATGGAACGTTCGAGTGACCTGGCTTCAAGGGTGAGGCTGAAAGAAACACATGATGGGCCGATCGGACTTTAGTTTAGTTTAGAGGTACAGCCCGGAAACAGGCCCTTCGGCCCATCGAGTCAGCGATGGCCAGTTCTCACCCCGTACACCAGCATTGCCCACTAGGGCCAATTTATAATTTTACAGAAACTAATGAACGTCTTTGGGATGTGGGAGGAAACCGGAGCACCCGGAGAAAACCCACATGGTCACACGGAGAATGTACAAACGTCCCAAAGTACAAAATTATAAAAGGACTGGACAAGCTAGATGCAGGAAAAATGTTCCCAATGTTGGGTGAGTCCAGAACCAGGGGCCACAGTCTTAGAATAAAGGGGAGGCCATTTAAGACTGAGGTGAGAAAATACTTTTTCACCCAGAGAGTTGTGAATTTGTGGAATTCCCTGCCACAGAGGGCAGTGGAGGCCAAATCACTGGATGGATTTAAGAGAGAGTTGGATAGAGCTCTAGGGGCTAGTGGAGTCAAGGGATATGGGGAGAAGGCAGGCATGGGTTATTGATGGGGGATGATCAGCCATGATCACAATGAATGGCGGTGCTGGCTCGAAGGGCCGAATGGCCTCCTCCTGCACCTATTTTCTATGTTTCTATCCTAAAACAGTACAGGTTTGTAGGTTAATTAGTTTCTGTAAAATTATAAATTGGCCTTGATTCACCTACTCTGGGCAAGAGAGTTTGTGCGTCTACCCGATCTATTCCTCTCATGACTTTATACATTCAGGGTGTAGGATTAGTGCTGGGAGTAATGATAAAGGAAGGAGAAACATTTGAAAGAATGCGTCGACTGGGCTTGTATTCACTGGAATTTAGATGGATGATGGGAGATCTTATAGAAACATAAAATTCTTAAGGGATTGGACAGGCTAGATGCATGAAAAATGTTCCCCATGTTGGGGGAGTCCAGAACCAGGGGTCACAGTTTAAGAATAAGGGGTCGGCCTTTTAGGACAGAGATGAGGGAAAACCTTTTGACCCAGAGAGCTGTGAATCTGTGGAATTCTCTGCCACAGACGGCAGTGGAGACCAATTCACTGGATGTTTTCAAGAGAGAGTTAGATTTAGCTCTTAGGGCTAACGGAATCAAGGGATATAGGGAGAAAACAGGAAGGGGGTACTGATTGTGGATGATCAGCCACGATCATATTGATGGCAGTGCTGGCTCAATGGGCTGAATGGCCTCCTCCTGCACCCATTTTCTATATTTCTATATTTCCATATTTCTATGTTTCTATGTTTTTGTTTCTAACATGAAATGAAGATAAAAGAGTGGAGCAAATTTCCACATTGAGCCATAGCTTCATTCACTTTGAAGAGATTTATTGAACAAACACGGACATAGTCTGATTCCTTCCCTGCTATGAATGGTTTCCCCAGAGATTTGTGAGAACACTGGGTAATCCTGTTTTATGTCCTTGGACTTTTCATCTCTTCCTCAACGTATAAAATGCTGGCATTTGAATCATATAAAATGTCAATATCTTATCTCTGCGCTGAACATGATGTACCAGTTTCACAAAGCATTGCAACGTTGCAAAGATGAGGGATGCAAGTGTGTCTGAGGAAGGGTTTCGACCCAAAACGTCACCCATTCCTTCTCTCCAGAGATGCTGCCTGGCCCGCTGAGTTACTCAAGCACTTTGCGTCTATCTTTGCAATGGATGTTTTTAAGGCGGAGATTGACAGATTATTGATTAGTGCGGGTGTACAAGGTTATGGGGAGAAGGCAGGAGAATGGGGTTGACAATAGACAACAGGTGCAGGAGGAGGCCATTCGGCCCTTCGAGCCAGCACCACCTTTCAATGTGATCATGGCTGATCATCCACAATCAGTACCCCGTTCCTGCCTTCTCCCCATATCCCCTGACTCCGCTATCTTTAAGAGCCCTATCTAGCTCTCTCTTGAAAGCATCCAGAGAACCGGCCTCCACCGCCCTCTGAGGCAGAGAATTCCACAGACTCACAACTCTCTGTGAGAAAAGGTGTTTCCTCGTCTTCATTCTAAATGGCTTACCCCTTATTCTTAGACATAGAAACATAGACAATAGGTGCAGGAGTAGGCCATTCGGCCCTTCGAGCCTGCACCGCCATTCAATATGATCATGGCTGATCATCCAACTTAACTGTGGCCCCTGGCTCAGGACTCCCCCAACATCGGGAACATGTTTCCTGCCTCTAGTGTGTCCAAACCCTCAACAATCTTAAATTGTTAAGTGAGTGGGAAAGATAATGGCGGAATGGACTTGATGGGCCGAATGGCCTAACTCTGCCCCCAGTACGTGTAATTGTAATTGCCGCTTGTGTGACTCTGTACTGATTGTTCCCATTTTAACCAGAGGTTGAATCGTGAGTGAGGGTTTGATTGGGATTGTTCTGCAGTCTTGTACACACATCAAAACTCCAGCACAGACATTGTGGGCCGAAGGGCCTGATGTTACGTACATACTAGTCTATGTTTAACGTAGAGATACAGCGTGGAAACTGGTCCACGGGCCGCACCGACCAGCGATCATCCCCAACACTGGTTTCATCCCACACACTAGGGGACAATTTACACCAAGCCAATTAACCTACAAGCCCGCGCGTCTTTAGAATGTGGGAGGAAACCGGTGCACCCGGAGAAAACCCACACGGTCACTGGGAGAACGTGCAAACTCCGTGCAGACAGCACCCGTAGTCGGGATCAAACCCGGGTGGGTCCCTGACAGCAACTCTACCACTGGGCCACCCTGCACCCCACAGAGGAGATGGACCTTACATGGAACTAGCTGCCAGAGGAGGTGGGAGAGGCAGGTGGAATTACAATGCATGATAGGTGCTCAGACAGGGGTCTTGGATAGAAAAGGCAGGGCGGATTACAGACCCAGTACAGGCTGATCAACTTATAAGAAACTCAGCGGGTCAGGCAGCATCCAGGGAGAACATGGATAGGTGATGTTTCGAGTCAGCTCCCTTCTTCAGAGTCTAGAGTCTTCAGAGTTCACATGCTTGATCAATGGTGTTTTATCATTAATGTCTTATTATTATTAATGTTTAGTGTTTTCTGAGTCATTCGTAACCGTCACTGTATGTCATGTTGTTACTTGTGGGCGGAGCACCAAGGCAAATTCCTTGTATGTGAATACTTGGCCAATAAACTTACGTGCTTAGTGTTGCTGCCTGGCCCATTGAGTTGCTCTAACACCTGTTGTTTTTTGTAAACCAGCATCTGCAGTTCCTTGTCTCTACAAATGCCTTGTTCTAGTACCTGGCTCAACTACCTTCCCTGGCAACTCGTTCCTTATCCCCAACAACTTCTGTGACAACCCTTTGTGTCTCATTTTCACCTCTGGCCTCTGTCCACCCATCCTCTCTCCACCCCTCCCCATCACCCACGTCCACCAAACAGTGAAGATAGACACAAATAGCAGCAGCAACTCAGCAGGGCAGTTGTGAGGCTCGGGTTATTGATAGGGGACGATCAGCCATGATCACAATGAATGGTGGTGCTGGCTCGAAGGGGCCGAATGGCCTCCTCCTGCCCCTATTGTCTATGTTTCTATATGAGACCACACTCCCATATTCTGCTTGACCAGCTCGGAGTTAAGAGGGAAGTATAGATCAGCCATGATTGAATGGTGGAGTAGACTCGATGGGCCGAATGGCCTAATTCTGCTTTTATGACTTATGAACATAATAATGGGATTAGCGTAACAGGTATTAGGGGCAGCATGGACACGTTGGGCTGAAAGGCCTCATTTCTCTCTGCTATTCCATTTAGTAATTCTATGGAGCTACACAGTCCATCACAACTGTGTCTAACCTCTGTAACTGGCACAACATGGACTTCCTTGCACATCCACTGTGGTGATAATCCTCCACTACAAATCATATGGAGACAGACAGACACTAAATGCTGGAGTAACTCAGCGGGTCAGGCAGCATCTCTGGGGAAAAGGAATAGGTGACGTTTCGGTTCGAGACCCTTCTTCAGACTGAGAGTCAGGGGAGAGGGAAACTAGAGATATGGGGAGGTACACAACAAATCAGAGCCGGCATTGATGACTCAAGAAAGGTGGAGCCCACAATGGTCCATTGTTGGCTGTGGAAGAGGTGATACCAAAGGGTTACAAACAGTGAAACTAGCAGGATGACGGGTGGGGGATGGGGTGGAGAGAGAGGGGATCCTGGGCAAAGGTTACTTGTAGTTAGAGAAGTCAATGGTGTGAGCTGCCCAAGTGAAATATGAGCTGCTGTTCCTCCAATTTGTGTTTGGCCCCACTCTGACAATGCAGGAGGCCCTGGACAGGTCAATGTGGGAATGCAAAGGGGAGTTAAAGTGGTTGGCAACGGAGAACAATAGATTGAGCCGATCAGCACTGACTGCATACTAATGTCTTCGAGCTTCATGTATCTGAGGCATGGTCTTGCAAATCCCCAGAGTTACAAACTTTAAATGAGTTGATATAATTGTTACGTTTCTCACTCTTTCTGCCAATTTCTTATCTCTCCGGAGTCTTAACCGTCTCGAGGTTAAGGATTTATCTAAACCCTTGACCACTGTTGCAAATAGGTCAGTGTTTTTGTGCGGGACTATTACGTTGGTATGTGTGGGAAGGAACTGCAGATGCTGGTTTACACTGAAGATTGACACAAAGTGCTGGAGTAACTCAGCGGGACAGGCAGCATCTCTGGAGAGAAGGAATGGGTGGCGTTTCGGGTCGAGACACCCCAGCGGTATGAACATTGACTTCTCTAACTTCAAGTAACCCTTGCTTTCCCACTCTCTCCATCCCTCCCCATTCCCAGTTCTCCCATCCAGTCTGACTGTCTCTGACTACATGTTATCTCTGTTGCTTTGTTGTCACCTCCTCTCAGCTAACAACGATCGATTCTACATATCCCTTGATCTCCATTCCCTTTGATCTGTTTTCACACCCTACACTTCCTCATCAATGTACCGCTCTCACCCCTGACATCAGTCTGAAGACGGGTCTCGCCCCGAAACGTCACCCATTCCTTCTCTCCAGAGATGCTGCCTGTCCCGCTGAGTTACTCCAGCTTTATGTGTCTAACTTCCATGACGTTGGTGTGTAATGCACTTGGCAAGTGATCTTGGGCAGGAGTATTATTTTCTTATACCCCTGCATGCTACAGTGGACAGTGTCCGTTCCCAGGGCTGTATCCTCCTACACAGCGCCCTGCTGTACAACAGGCTGGAGGAACAGCACCTCATGTCTCGCTTGGCAAGCTTACAACACAGCAGTGTGAATATTGATTTCTCTATCTTCAAGTGGGCAGCATGGTGGCGCAGTGGAAGAGTTGCTGCCTCACAGCGCCAGAGACCCGGGTTCGATCCTGACTATGGGTGCTGTCCGTACGGAGTTTGCACGTTCTCCCCGTGACCTGCGTGGGTTTTCTCTGGGTGCTCTGGTTTTCTCCCACACTCCAATGATGTACGTGTTTGTAGGTTGATTGATCTTGGTATCAATGGAAATTGTCCCTAGTGTGTGTAGGATAGTGTTAGTGTGTGGTGATCGCTGGCCGGCACGGACTGGGTGGGCCGAAGGGCCTGTTTCCGCGCTGTATCTCCAAATATAAATAAACTAAACTGAAACACAGCAAGGAAACAGAAAGTTTAGTTTATTGTCACGTGTACTGAGGTACAGTGAAAAGCTTTTGTTGCGAGCTAACCAGTCAGCGGAAAGACAATACATGATTACAATCGAGCCGTCCACAGTGTACAGATACAGGATAAAGGAATAACGTTTAGTGCAAGGTGAAGCCAGCAAAGTCCGATCCATGATAGTCCGAGGGTCACCAATGAGGTGGATAGTAGTTCAGCACCGCTCTCTGGTTGTGGTAGGATGGTTCAGTTGCCTGATAACAGCTGGGAAGAAACTGTCCCTGAATCTGGAGGTGTGCGTTCATTTTCAGACTTCTGTACCTCTTGCCCGATGGGAGAGGGGAGAAGAGGGAGTGGCCGGGGTGAGACTGGTCCTTGATGATGCTGCTGGCCTTGCCGAGGCAGCGTGAGGTGCAGATGGAGTCGATGGAAGAGGAGAAGAGGGAGTGGCCCAGGGTAGAAGGGGCGGCAGAGAGACGGATAATATCGACGGTCTTTGCCCCGTGTGCCCGTCGCTGGGTCTGGGCATTTTATCAGCTTCTCGCTCTTTATTATGAAAGCTTAATGTGCAGAAGAAGTGAGAAGAGGGCTGGGAGATTGGCTGTAGGTCAACAAGCAGCCTGCGCTGAAGGATTACACAGGCTCCCCATGACCTAGATTGTTCCGTAATTAGCATTCACTGCGGGAAGGATTGGTATTTCAGAGGCTGAATAATTCGCTGCTCTGTAGAGGCAGAGAATCTCGATAGCATCGCGACGGAGCAGCAACGAGAACTCGTGTCCGAGATAAATATTGCACAGAGTAGCAAGCAGTAATAATCCCCTTCTATTCCTGCCCCTATCGTCATGTATGAAGGTGGTGCAGCGGGTAGAGCTGCTGCCCACAGCGCCAGAGACCCTGGTTCAATCCTGACTGCGGGTGCTGTCAAATAAGTAAGTTTATTGGCCAAGTATTCACATACAAGGAATTTGCCTTGGTGCTCCGCCCACAAGTAACAACATGACATACAGTGACAGTTACTAAACATTAATAATAATAAGACATTAATGATAAAACACCATTGATCAAGCATGTGAACCACCAAAATACCAGATCAAAGGGAGGCTACAGATTTTTGGCTGTTGAGCAGAGCAACTACTCGTGGATAAAAGCTGTTTTTATGTCTGGCTGTGGCAGCTTTGACAGTCCGGAGTCGCCTTCCAGAGGGAAGTGATTCAAAGAGTTTGTGGCCAGGGTGAGAGGGGTCAGAGATGATCTTGCCCGCTCGCTTCCTGGCCCTTGCAGTGTACAGTTCATCAATGGAGGGAAGGTTGCAGCCAACAACCTTCTCAGCTGATCGGACGATTCACTGCAGCCTCCAGGTGTCGTGCTTGGTGGCTGAGCCAAACCAGACCACGATGAATGTACTCAGTCTGTACTGAGTTTGGCTATTAAGGGGGACCTCATTGAAATTTACTGGATAGTGGAAGGCCTGGATAGAGTGGACGTGGAGAGGACGTTTGGAGAGTCTAGAAACACAGCCTCAGAATTAAAGGACGTTCCTTTAGGAAGGAGAGGAGGAATTTCTTTACTCCAGTGGGTGGTGAATCTGTGGAAGTCAGTGGATATTTTTATGGCAGAGATAGATAGATTCTTGATTAGTACGGGTGTCAGGGGTTACGGGGAGATGTTTACAAGATGCTTCCAAGACTTGAGGGCCTGAGCTACAGGGAGAGGTTGAGCATGCTAGGAGGAGGATGAGGGGTGATTCTATAGCGGTGGACACAATCATGAGGGCCATGGTTCCCCAACACTTTACCCAGTGTTGGGGAATAAAGAACCAGAGGCCATGGTGGCGCAATGGTAGAGTTGCTGCCTTACAGCGCTTGTAACGCTGGAGACCCGGGTTCCATCCCGACTACGGGTGCTGTCGGCACGGAGTTTGTACGTTCTCCTCGTGACCTGCATGGGTTTTCTCCGAGATCCTCGGTTTCCTCCCACACTCCAAAGATGTGCAGGTTTGTGGGTTAATTGGCTTGGTGTAAATGTAAAATGTCCCTAGTGTGTGTAGATAGTGTTGGTGTGCGGGGATCGCTGGTCAGTGTGGACTCGGTGGGCCGAAGGGCCTGTTTCCGCACTGTATCTCTAAACTAAAATGTAATTCTAACCTGAGGGGTACATTTTTCACTCAGAGGGTGGTAGCTGTATGGAACGAGCTGCCAGAGGGGGTGGTTGAGGCCGGTACCAGAACAATATTTAAAAGACATTTGGACAGGTACATGGATACAAAAAGCTGGAGTAACTCAGCGGGTCAGACAACATCTGTGGAGAGAAGGCAGAGGGGACGTTTTGGGTCACGACCCATCTTCAGACTGAGAGTCAGGGGAGAGGGAAAACGACAGATATAGACGGTGATGTAGAGAGATATTGAACAATTGACCGAAAGATAAGCAAAAAAAGTAACGATGTAGGGACCATTATCCCCGACAATTAAAATGTGGACAGCGGAAATGTTGGAGACATTACAATTGGAGAGAATTACATTTATCCTAATGGATAAACCTGAGATTTTTGAACAAATTTGGTCTCCATTCACTGATTATATGAAGGGGTAGCTGGGCTCAGCATCGAAACTCAATGAGTACCCGGTGGAAAGATCAAACAAAAATGTTTAAGATCAGATTTATATACTTGTCTCTATATATTATAATTAGAAATTGTTCCACTCATTGACAAGTTGTATACCGTTTTGTTTTCCACAAGTTTTATTTTTTTTTGTTTTTGCTTTTGTTTATTTTATTCTATTTTTTTTTCTTCTCTCTCTTCTTTATATTAATCAACTATAATCATACTCTTATAATTATTCACTATTCTTTCTTTATACTTTTTTCACTCTATAAAAAAAAAGTGAGGCCAATATATATATTTTGTTAACATTTATATAATTTTGGAAAGATGTATCAACTATATTTGGAAAAAAATGCTATATTATTTGTTATATGTATGGCCTCTAATAAAAATATATTAAAAAAAATGTAACGATGATAAAAGAAACAGGTTGTGAGCTAGGTGAAAACGAGTTACAGACAATGAGACTCATTGAGACGACTTTGAAGCTGGTACTACTTGGGTGGGAGAGGGATGCAGGTCTCACTTGAAGTTAAATAAATCAATATTCATGGTACATGGATAGGAAAGATTTAGAGGGATATGGGCTAAACACGGGCAAATGTGACTTGTGTAGATGGGCGACCTTGGTTGGAAGGGGTAAGTTGGGCCGAAGGGCCTGTTTCCATGCTGTATGACCCTATGACACTGACCAAGGAGGGAAGGGACAGATGGAACAAATCACAATGGAAACATCATTGAGCAAACGACAGGTTGGCAAAGACTGTTCAATGACAGCACAGTGTTTCACTGTTTCCAGTGGCTTAATTACTGCATTTGAAACGAGCTCAGGGAAGATTTAGTCATCCATTGCTATAACAGGTCAAATTTATCTCCATAATATTCACCCAGGTGGAAAAGCATGGGAATATTAAATCAAAAGATTAACCCAAATTATTTCTGATTCCATAGAATAAATATAATTGTTCAATGATCTATGGTGACTGCACTTGGAAACACAAGCCATCGTTTCTTGCTCATTGGTTTCAGAAATTACCTGCAGTAACGTCGATAATGAATAGGATGGGGTAATTTTAGTTAAATTGGGCCTTGCACTGAATCTGTTTCAATCAACGCTGAGCAAAGCTTGGAGTGCCGGTCCCCATTAACTCCAATATCTTTGTTCAAAGCGTCAGAATGAGCCAAACCTTGACCTTGGCAACAAAATTCCTCCATCTTTTTTCGTGCCAATCTTCCATGTTTCAAATGTTGGCCTCGATGTCATCGTCTGTCCTGAAACGGACAATCAGTGGTGATAGTCGCAGTAGATGATGGTGGCAGCAGAATTAGCTCGGGATACTTCCAGTTTCCACCCCCGAGACATGGACGCTTCTGCTATGGGGCCTCCACCCCTCAATGGTCAAGGTTCAACTGCGTTAGTTCGACTGTAACTTCATAAGTTCATGTTAGATAGATGCACAGAGTCTCTTGCCCAGAGTAGGGGAATCGAGGACCAGAGGACATAGGTTTGAGGTGAAAGGGCAAAGATTGAATAGGAATCTGAGGGGTAACGTTTTCACACAGAGGGTGGTGGGTGTATGGAACGAGCTGCCAGAGGAGGTAGTTGAGGCAGGGACTATCCCAACGCTTAAGAAACAGTTAGACAGGTACATGGATAAGACAGGTTTGGAGGAATATGGACCAAACGCAGGCAGGTGGGTCTAGTATAGCTCGGACATGTTGGCTGGTATGGGAAGTTGGGCCGAAGGGCCTGTTTCCACACTGTATCACTCTATGACTCTATGATTGTTGTCACCTTCCCCTCGGCTAACAATCAACCATTCTGCATGTCTATGATCTTCTTCTTGCGTATGGCGTGCACAGCCTAAAGTTGTAGGACAACTTGTTCTATTTGATCTTATTTGCTTGTGCACGCCGGGTTGATTGCATTCGTCGAAACAGGGCGGACCACGTGAAGGTTGCAATCTCCCACCCCTTTTTTTTGATCATCGTCTGCTTTGATCGTCCTTCAATCCCTTACATGCTCTTTGTACTCCCCTAATATCTCCAGTTTCCCTCTCCCCTGACTCTCGGACACGAAGGGCCTCGACCCGAAACGTCACCCATTCTTTCTCTCCAGAGAAGCTGCCTGTCCCACTGAGTTACTCCAGCATTTCGTGTTTGGAGTTCTCAATTGAGAGTTGGATATAGATCTTAGGGCTAATGGAATCAAGGGATATGGGGAGAAAGCAGGAACGGGGTACTGATTTTGGATGATCAGCCATGATCACATTGAATGGTGGTGCTGGCTCGGAGGGCCGAATGGCCTGCTCCTGCACCTATTTTCTATGTATCTATGTTTCTATGTCTGACTTGTAATCATGGTTCCACAGAGAGATGTTGAGAAGGTTTCATCTCAGTCTGTGTTTATACAAATCTCAGGCTTGAAGCTCCAAATCATTTTTGCCTGAAGGAAGTATGTTTGGGGGAAGCAATATGAGCTGAAACTAGACAGAAATAATGTAATCATTTATTTTATTCAAGCCACCCGCAATGCAGTAAAAACACTAAGCATCTGTCTTAACCCAATCCTACCATCTGAGTGGGAATCGCTGGCTGGTCCAGGTTGTGAATAAGGGGTCGGCCATTTAGTACGGAGGTGAGGAAAAGCTTTTACACCCAAAGAGTTGTGAATCTTTGGAATTCTTTGCCTCAGAAGGCGGTGGAGGCCAATTCACTGGATGTTTTAAAGAGAGAGTTACAGTGGCTTGCAAAAGTTTTCATACCCCTTGAACTTTTCCACATTTTGTCACGTTACAACCACAAACGTAAATGTATTTTATTGGGATTTTATGTGATAGACCAACACAAAGTGGCGCATAATTGTGAAATGGAAGGAAAATGATGCATGGTTTCCAAATTTTTTTACAAATAAAAAACTGAAAAGTGTGGCGTGCAAAAGTATTCAGCCCCCTTTACTCTGATACCCCTAAATAAAATCCAGTGCAATCAATTGCCTTCAGAAGTCACCTAATTAGTAATTAGAGTCCACTTGTGTGTAATCTAATCTCAGTATAAATACAGCTGTTCTGTGAAGGCCTCAGAGGTTTGTTAGAGAACATTAGTGAACAAACAGCATCATGATGCCCAAGGAACACACCAGACAGGTCAGGGATAAAGTTGTGGAGAGGTTTAAAGCAGGGGGGTTACACAAAAAGCTGGAGAAACTCAGCAGGTGCAGCAGCATCTAAGGAGCGAAGGAGATAGGCGACGTTTCGGGTCGAGACCCTTCTTCAGACATTTAAAGCAGGGTTAGGTTTTAAGAAAATATCCCAAGCTTTGAACATCTCACGGAGCACTGTTCAATCCATCATCTGAAAATGGAAAGAGTATGGCACAACTGCAAACCTACCAAGACATGGCCGTCCACCTAAACTGACAGGCCGGGCAAGGAGAGCATTGATCAGAGAAGCAGCCAAGAGGCCCATGGTAACTCTGGAGGAGCTGCAGAGATCCACAGCTCAGGTGGGAGAATCTGTCCACAGGACAACTATTAGTCGTGCACTCCACAAATCGAGCCTTTATGGAAGAGTGGCAAGAAGAAAGCCATTGTTGAAACAAAGCCATAAGAAGTCCTGTTTGCAGTTTGCCACAAGCCATGTGGGGGACACAGCAAACATGTGGAGGAAGGTGCTCTGGTCTGATGAGACCAAAATTGAAGTTTTTGGCCTAAATGCAAAACGCTATGCGTGGCGGAAAACTAACACTGCACATCACCCTGAACACACCATCCCCACTGTGAAACATGGTGGTGGCAGCATCATGCTGTGGGGATGCTTTTCTTCAGCAGGGACAGGGAAGCTGGTCAGAGTTGATGGGAAGATGGAGCCAAATACAGGGCAATCTTGGAAAAAAACCTGCTAGAGTCTGCAAAAGACTTGAGACTGGGGCGGAGGTTCACCTTCCAGCAGGACAACGACCCTAAACATACAGCCAGACCTACAATGGAATGGTTTAGATTAAAGCATATTCATGTGTTAGAATGGCCCAGTCAAAGTCCAGACCTAAATCCAATTGAGAATCTCTGGCAAGACTTGAAAATTGCTGTTCACAGACGCTCTCCATCCAATCTGTCTGAGCTTGAGCTATTTTGCAAAGAAGAATGGGCAAAAATGTCAGTCTCTAGATGTGCAAAGCTGGTAGAGACATACCCCAAAAGACTTGCAGCTGTAATTGCAGAGAAAGATGGTTCTACAAAGTATTGACTCAGGGGGGCTGAATACTTTTGCACGCCACACTTTTCAGTTTTTTATTTGTAATAAAATCTGGAAACCATGTATCATTTTCCTTCCACTTCACAATTATGCACCACTTTGTGTTGGTCTATCACATAAAATCCCAATAAAATACATTTATGTTTGTGGTTGTAACGTGGCAAAATGTGGAAAAGTTCAAGGGGTATGAAAACATTTGCAAGCCACTGTAGATGGAGCTCTTAAAGATAGTGGAGTCAAGGGATATGGGGAGAAGGCAGGAACTGGGTACTGATTGTGGATGATCAGCCATGATCACATTGAATGGCGGTGCTGGCTGGAAGGGCTGAATGGCCTCCTCCTGCACCTATTGTCTATTGTCTATTGAGAGACTCGTGGAGCAGGCGGAGCTCAGCCCATAGTGTAGAGCAGGTTATGAGTGGACCATTGTTTGGTGCTGTGGGTAGCTGGGTTGAACCAAAGTTGGGTTGTGTGGGAAGGAACTACAGATGCTGGTTTAAACCGAAGATAGACACAAAATGCTGGAGTAACTCAGCGGGACAGGCAGCATCTGTGGAGAGAAGGAATTGGTGATGTTTCAGGTCGAGACCCTTCTTCAAACGTGTTGGAGAGATGGTGCAACATGGTCTGAAGAGGGGCCTCGACCCGAAACGTCACCCATTCCTTCTCTCCAGAGATGCTGCCTTGTCCCGCTGAGTTACTCCAGCACTTTGTGTCTACCTTCGGTTTAAACCTGCATCTGCAGTTCCTTCCTGCACATGTTGGTGAGATGGGGATGAAACTTGTTAATCATTGCTACTCAACCATTAACTAATTGACTCAGAGAAAGAGCAACGAGCAAACTGCGACTCAGATGAGTGAATTCAATGGAGACGTATAAAAATATCTTTGTGGTGCGTGAGTCTTCGAGCTGACAGATGCAGGAGAATGAAACTGAAGACTAGCTTGTCACAAATACCCAAGCTCATTTTCGTGCCATTAATCTTGCAGCTGGGTTTATTTCACAAAGGAGGAAGGGATGTGGGAGGCAATGGGTATATGAGATAAGACATCAGTAAACTCACCAGCGCCGAGATCCGCCGTGACAGGCCGATGTCATAACATCAAAGGATTTCAAGACAATTAAGAAAAATATTAAAACTCGCAATTCAGAACAGGAGAAAAATGTCGAGCAAAATGGGCTTTCTCACAGGCACGACTGAATCAGGGAACTTTATGATGAAAAGTGGGAACCGCAGAGAGAATTTTCTGCGATGGGCTGAAGAAGGGTCTCGACCCGAAATGTCACCCATTCCTTCTCTCCAGAGATGCTGCCTGTCCCGCTGAGTTACTCCAGCATTTTGTGTCTATCTTCAGTGTAACATGGTTCGTCGTTAATACACTGCTCCCCCTGCACTGTCTTTAGACTTTGGACTTAGAGATACATCGTGGAAAAAGGCCCATCAAGTCCATGCTAACCAGCGATCACCTCGTACACTATGCTACACACTAGGGACAATTTACAATTTTATTGAAAACAATTAACCTGAAAACCTGTGTAGGGAGGAACTGCAGATGCTGGTTTAAACTGAAGATAGACACAAAATGTTGGAGAGAAGGAATGGATGACGTTTCGGGTTGAGTCTTAAGAAGGGTCTCTCTCCCGGGGGGGGGGGGGGCGAGGTGAGGGGGGCGAGGTGAGGGAGGAGAGCGGAGGTGGTTATGGCGGGGCTGAGGGGAGGAGGGGAATATGGGTGGGGAAGGGGAATGGTGGGGGAATTACCTAATTCTGTTCCTCAAACGTATGAACATGACCCCATCCCAGAGGCCGTGGGTCAGTCACAGCACCCCTGCTCTCTCCACCCTCCCCCCCGTCCCTCCCCTCCCCCCCCCTCCCCCCACTCCCCTCACTTCCCCCTCCCTACCCTCCCTACCCTCCCCTCCCTCCCCCCACTCCCCTCACTCCCCTCATTCCCCCCTCCCCCCCTCCCTCCCCTCCCCTCACTTCCCCCCCTCCCCCCTCCCTTCCCTCCCTACCCTCCCCTCCCCTCCACTCCCCTCACTTCCCCCCCACTTCCCCCTCACTCCCCTCCCCTCCCCTCCCCCGTCACCTCCTCTCCCCTCCCCCGTCACCTCCGCACCCCTCCCTCACCTCCATTCGCCATTGGCCATTCCACTCACCTTGACCAACCAACAGCCCACCCACCCACCCAGTGAACAAGGCACCTTCCCCACGACTGAGTTGCTGAGCATCGAGCTGTGGGAGAGGGGGGTCAGGAGACGGCAGAGTTACAGTGGTGTGAAGGGCGTTAGCATCGATTCCCAGCGCTCGCTCTGCTTAAAGTTCAATTCAGTTCAGTGTAGTTTATTGTCACGTGTGCCGGGGTACAGTGAAAAGCTTTTGTTGCGTGCTAACCAGCCAGCGGAAAGACAATACGTAAAGACTATTACAATGGGCCATTTACAGTGGCCTCTCATCATTACGTGTTATAAGAAACAGAACAAGCTCCAGGCAGGAAGAAATGAAAGCTTGATGAGAGCGTGGAGCATGAAACAGTCGGTGAAATGCCAGAAGTGTCATCATTATTCCACTCGTCCTCACATCCGCACTTAGTCCATTACAGTCTTTGACACAAAGCTGCCGTTAATGACCCAGCACCAATTTGAAGATCGACACAAAGTACTGGAGTAACTCAGCGGGTCAGGCAGCATCTGTGGAGAGGAGGCAGAGGGGACGTTTCGGGTCAAGACGTCTTCAAACGGACAGTCCATAAACCCCTTCCCCTCACCCCTCTCTCTCTCCTCTGGAAGAGAGACTCTTTTTCAGACTCAGCCCGAAACGTCACCTATCCATGTTCCCCACCACCCTCTGTGAGAAAAAGTTACCCCTCAGATTCCTATCATGCTGCCTCAGAACTGAACTCAGAACTTCCTGAACACAGCGGGTCAGACAGCGTCTGTGGAGAACATGGATGGGCGACGTTTTGGGTTGGAACCTTTCTTCAGGCTGAAAGTAGAAGTGGGGGTGGGGGTGTGCTGCCTGACCCGCTGAGTTACTCCAGCACTCTGTGAAACGTCACCTATCCATGTTCTCCACAGATGCTGCCTGACCCGCTGAGTTACTCCAGCACTCTGTGAAACGTCACCTATCCATGTTCTCCACAGATGCTGCCTGACCCGCTGAGTTACTCCAGCACTCTGTGAAACGTCACCTATCCATGTTCTCCACAGATACTGCCTGACCCGCTGAGTTACTCCAGCACTCTGTGAAACGTCACCTATCCATGTTCTCCACAGATGCTGCCTGACCCGCTGAGTTACTCCAGCACTCTGTGAAACGTCACCTATCCATGTTCTCCACAGATGCTGCCTGACCCGCTGAGTTACTCCAGCATTTTGTGTCTATCTTCGGTTTAAACCAGCATCTGCAGTTCCTTGTTTACCCACATAATAAGAGGGTTCTGCCTGCAGCAACGTTGGCTGATAAAATCCCAGCTTCCTGCAGGTTTCAGCTGTTTCATAATCACAGGAAGCCATTTAGAAATCTTCTCCTCACTTCTGCAACAAAGGCCTTGAAACAAAAAAACCCAGCCTCAGCAGTCAGTAAATGAAACAATTATTCTGAATTAAATTACCCGACAAAACGGAGTGAGCCGCTGTTTGTAAATAGCGGTGATTTAGTAAGATTAGCAGGTCCGGGAACATTACACAGTGAAATATGAAATTATTTCATCTTTACCTGTTGTGATGTTTTCCTAAATATTGATACACCACAAATTTTAAAATGCATATTTATACAAAATTAAAATGTAAGGAGTCTGAAGATACGGAGCTGTGATAGAAATGTGGTGATATCAATGCAAAACAAAAGAATATCCCTGGACACAGAGTGCTGGAGTAACTCAGCGGGTCAGGCAGCACCCCCCCCCCCCCCCCCCGCAACCCACCCCCACCTACCCCCACTTCTACTTTCAGCCTGAAGAAAGGTTCCAACCCAAAACGTCGTCTATCCATGTTCTCCACAGATGCTGTCTGACCCGCTGTGGTCAGGAAGTTCTGAGTTCAGTTCTGAGGCAGGATGATAGGAATCTGAGGGGTAACTTTTTCTCACAGAGGGTGGGGGGTGGGTGTATGGAACGAGCTGCCAGAGGAGGTAGTTGAGGCTGGGACTATCGCAACGTTTAAGAAACAGTTAGACAGGTACATGGATAGGACAGGTTTGGAGGGATATGGGCCAAACGCAAGCAGGTGGGACTAGTGCTGCTGGGACATGTTGGCCAGTGTGGGCAAGTTGGGCCGAAGGGCCTGTTTCCACGCTGTATGACTATGACTATTAATTTTTAAGGATAGCACTAATATTCAATGCCTAGACACAGGACTCTCTGTCACAGAAGGCAGTGGAGGCCAATTCACTGGATATTTTCAAGAGAGAGTTAGATTTAGCTCTTGGGGCTAACGGAATCAAGGGATATGGGGAGAAAGCAGGAATGGGGTACTGATTGTGGATGATCAGCCATGATCATATTGAATGGTGGTGCTGGCTGGAAGGGCCGAATGGCCTCCTCCTGCAGCTATTTTCTATGTTTCTATGTCTAGGACGGAGCCAGGCTTTGTAACGATTCCATGTCTCTCAGGATTGGTTGCGTGCAGACAGTCATCTCGAGCTGTTTGATCTGATTTATTTCCAGTCTTGTCCGAGTTCTGTCGGGACTTCTCCATTCAATGTTCTATCATTTCTCTGCTCCTGCCAAGGATTAAATGTGTTACCTTCAAGTCGATACCATGTGTCGCAACCAGCAAAATTATATCTTTAGAATCTCGAGAGATAGTGCCTCTGGGAACTGAGTGATAATATTGGACATCGGGTTACATGTGAGTTTGATTGTAATCTCACACTGAAGATGCACCACTTTGAAGAGCTGCCCTTTATTGATGTGTGTATTAGAATGATGCAGTGTGGAAACAGACCCTTGGGTCCAACGTGCCCAACCCGACCAACATGCCCCAGCTACACTAGTCCCACCTGCCTGCATTTGACCCATATACCTCTAATCCTGTCCTATCCACGTACATGTCTAAATCCTCTTAAACATTGCGATAGTCCCAGCCTCAAGTACCTCCTCTGGCAGCTTGTTCCATACACCCACTGCCTCCTACAAACCCCTCAGGTTCCTATTAAACCTTTCGCCCCTCACCTTAAACCTATGGCCTGTGATTCTCGATTCCCCTTCTCTGGACAAATGGGGTGAGATTTTCTATACCATTTAATAACTTTACAAAATATTGGTTTGGCCACAACTGGAGTACGACTAGATGTTAAAGATACAGCGCGGAAACAGGACCTTTGCTGGTCGGTGCAGACTCAGTGGACCGAAGGGCCTGTTTCCACACTGTATCTCTATCTAGGCGACTCCAGATTGTCAAAGCTGCCACAGCCAGACATAAAAACAGCTTTTATCCACGAGTAGTTGCTCTGCTCAACAGCCAAAAATCTGTAGCCTCCCTTTGATCTGGTATTTTGTTGGTTCACTTGCTTGATCAATGGTGTTTTATCATTAATGTTCCATTATTATTAATGTTTAGTGTTTTCTGAGTCATTCGTAACTGTCACTGTATGTCATGTTGTTACTTGTGGGCGGAGCACCAAGGCAAATTCCTTGTATGTGAATACTTGGCCAATAAACTTACTTACTTACTTAAGCTAAACTACACTACAAAAGCCTCGCAACCCTAAACGTCACCCATTCCTTCTCTCCAGAGATGCTGCCCGTCCCGTTGAGTTACTCCAGCATTTTGCGTCTGTTCACATCCAGAGCTCCATTCCCTGAAAACCACCGGTGAAGCAACAGGGAAATGCAATAATGGTGCTGCCAATATTTGTTTCCGCTTCATTGAAAGATTCTCCTCTCATCAGCGTGACATTTGAACTCATGATTCTGCCCATTGAGTAACAAATAACAAAACCAAATCAAATTACTTCTCTTTGATTTCTCTCACATTTTACATTTTTAGTGATCACTTTAAAATAACACGTTGACTCATGCAAGGAAGAAACATTGGGCATTTGATCAATGTCTTTGTCAGTAATACCATCCCCTTGAAACTGAGGGGAAACGAGCTATTCAGTTCAGCTCAGTTTACTGTCCCGTGTACCGAGGTACAGTGAAAGGCTTTTGTTGCGTGCTAACCAGTCAGCAGAAAGACAACACATGATTACAATCAAGCCATCCACAGTGTACGGATACATGATAAGGGGATAACTTTTATTTCCAGGTAAAGGGGGTGGTTGGGGGTGGGGGGGTGGGGAGGTTTTGGGGGGGTTGGGGAGGTTGGGGAGGTTGGTGGTGGGTGGGGGTGGGGGGTGGGGAGGGGGTTGGGGAGGTTGGTGGGTGGGTGGGGGTTGGGGGGTGGGGAGGGGGTTGGGGAGGTTGGTGGGGGGGTGGGGGTTGGGGGTGGGGTTGGGGGGGTTGGGGACGTTGGTGGGGGGGTGGGGGTTGGGGGGTTGGGAGGGGGTTGGGGAGGTTGGTGGGGGGGTGGGGGTTGGGGGGTGGGGAGGGGGTTGGGGAGGTTGGTGGGGGGGTGGGGAGGGGGTTGGGGAGGTTGGTGGGGGGGTGGGGGTTGGGGGTGGGGTTGCGGGGGTTGGGGAGGTTGGTGGTGGGTGGGGGTTGGGGAGGGTGGGGAGGGGGTTGGGGAGGGGGTTGGGGAGGTTGGTGGGGGGTGGGGGTTGGGGAGGGTGGGGAGGGGGTTGGGGAGGTTGGTGGGGGGGTGGGGGTTGGGTGGTGGGGAGGGGGGTGGGGAGGTTGGTGGGGGGGTGGGGGTAGCAGGGCACTGACACTGGTCCATGCCTCTATTGTGTCAAACACAGCTGGACATTGCAGGGCAAGAGGGCACCTTGCCCGAGTACATGTCCACTCTGCAAGTCCATGCAGTGCTCTCTAGCTGTGCGGGGTTATTTGGAAGCAGATTGTTCATTTAGCCCCCAGCTCTGATGTAATGTGAGAGCCAGTCCCTCATTTGCCGCATGCACGTTAGTATAAAGGTTGTGAAAGACTAGGGTTAACCATGCCTTCAGGAAAGCATCAATCAATGGCTTTGATACCAGCTGTTTCTCTCAGATGTGATAACCAGCTGAGACAGCGAGGTTTGATGAGACCCTTAACATTTAAATTCCTTCACCTCGAAGCGTACACAAAGCACTCTTTATCCTTGCAGAAAGCTGACGAGACAGCTAGTTTCATCGCAGTGTCACATCTACTTTCCGTGGCTGAGACCAAGACAATGAACCATGGCCTCGACTGAGTAGCAGCAGCCAACCCCTCTCTGATGGTCGCGAGTACACCGCTCACCAGTAACAATCTTCACCTTTAACATTCTCCACGTTAAATTCTCTTTTAGTTTAGTTTAGAGATACAGCACGGAAACAGGCCCTTCGGCCCACCGGGTCCGCGCTGACCAGCGATCCCCGCATATTAACACTATCCTACGCACACTAGGGACAATTTTTACATTTGTACCAAGCCAGACCTACAAACCCATACATCTTTGGAGTGTGGGAGGAAACTGGAGATCTCGGAGGAAACCCATGCTGGTCACGGGGAGAACGTGCAAACTCCGTACAGACAGCATCCGTAGTCGGGATGGAACCCGGGTCTCTGGCGCTGCATTCGCTGTTAGGCAACAACTCAACCGCTGCGCCACCGTGACCGCCAAGATTGTCTTAAACCTCATGAAAGATGAAAGTTTCCCCCCTCCCTGATGATCCCATGCCCAACCAAGTTCACGATGTATTTTTACAGGACTTTGGTCGGGCCGTGTTTGGAGTATTGCGTGCAGTTCTGGCCACCACATTACAGGAAAGATATGGAGGCGTTGGTCGGCACGGACTCAGTGGGCTGAAGGGCCTGTAGCCGCGCTATATCTCTAAACTAAATGAAGCTGGAGGAGGGTGAGATGAATCGTCTGCCATTGCTGGCACTGCCCACAGTGTCAACTAGTCCAGTCACCGAGCTTCTGGCAGGCATTCCGTTAGATGGGGTCAGACGTGATGGTCATGAGGTCAGAAGGAATAGGAGTAGAATTAGGCCATTCGGCCCATCAAGTCTACTCCACCATTCAATCATGGCTGATCTATCTCTCCCATACTAACCCCATTCTCCTGCCTTCTCCCCATAACCCTTGACACCTTTTACAGAAAGATAAATACACAAAACTAAGCAAATCATCTGTGTGGCTTCACTCAGGAATAACAGCGTGCAACAAGCCTCGAGGGGAAGAAATCAGCATTAATTATAAAAAAACATGTTGGAGAAATTAATGGGATTGCAAGACAATAAATGCCTTGAAGCCGATAACCTAAATCCATAATGTTGGTCAAGGTGGCTCTCATAAGGTCATAAGTGCCAGAATTAGGCCATTCGGCCCATCAAGTCTACTCCACCATTCAATCATGGCTGATCTATCTCTCCCTCCCAACCCCATTCTCCTGCCTTCTCCCCATAACCCCTGACACCCGTACTAATCAAGAATCTATCTATCGCTGTCTTAAAAATATCTATTGACGTGGCCTCCACAGCCTTCCGTGAGAAGGAATTCCACAGATTCACCATCCTCTGACTAAAGAAATCTCCTCTCATCTCCTTCCCAAAAGAACGTCCTTTAATTCTGAAGCTGTGACCTCTAGTTCTAGACTCTCCCACCAGTGAAAACATCCTCTCCACATCTACTCCATCCAAGCCTTCACTATTCTGTACGTTTCAATGAGGTCCCCCCTGAATCTCCCCTCTCCCATCTGGGAAGAGGTACAGAGGCGTGAAAACGCACACCTCCAGAGTCAGGGACAGTTTCTTCCCAGCTGTTATCAGGCATCTGAACCATCCTACCATACAGGCCCAGTGCCGACAAACGCTCATCATATGTTAACCCACTCATTCCTGGGATCATTCTTGTAAACCTCCTCTGGACCCTCTCCAGAGCCAGCACATCCTTTCTCAGGTATCGTGCCTAAAATGGCTCACAATATTCCAAATGTGGCTTGACCAGCGCCTTATAGAGCCTCAGCGTGACATCCCTGCTTTTGTACACAAGCCCTCTCGAATTAAATGCCAGCACTATACTTGTGCAGCTGACAATAAACACAGAGGCAAGATGTTTCATTTCCCTGTAGCATGAGGTGCTTAATACCCTGTAATTCTGGCAACACGAGGGTAACACTCTACGAATCAAACATACACACGCACGTCATCACAATTACATCACTGAACTTGCCCGAGTTTTAATCAATGGCCTGAATTGTTAGGAATCTGTTGCCCTGACAGATTAGCTCGTTAAAGCACGAATATTTCATGAAAGGTAGCTTTCTGACCTCTGACTCCAGACAACACAGCAAATCCTGGAGTGCTGATATTACTTTTCATGACAATATTATTCTTCATTGAAATAATTTTGGAAAGTGCCTTATCTGGGATGCCTTGTAGATATCAAAGTCCCTGTATACTTTAGCATGGAAACAGTTTGCCTTCCATCACAGTGAGTGAGGAG